>BGPR01005307.1:25803-37719 GCA_013235015.1 Araneus ventricosus
ATATTTCCTTTTTAGTTAAAAGGTTGAGGAATGGCCTATTTCATCTTTCTATTACTCACATTTTGTGAGTTTTTTTTTGAGTGACTACCCAGAGAAAAATGTTGTACCTTTCTTGACTAAATTTAACTGGAGTGAATCTTTATACATATGTGAAAACTTTCTGAACAACATAATATTGATAAACTTAGTATCTTATCAATTTTAAAAACCTAAAAATACATAATTATTATGGTTTCAATTTTGAATCGTTAATATGGGCATGTGTCAGCCACTTTTCTCTTTAAATAGTCTTTTTTTAGGTAAAGGGTTGTAAAATGCGTAATATCAACTCTTGACAACTTAATTTTTTTGAGGTTTAACACATAAATAACTGTCCAGGGAGAAAAGTTGTATCTTTCTTGGCTAAATAATAATTGGAGTGAGTGTGAATACATGTGAGGAAGCTTTTCTCGGCAACATTTCATTGAAAATAGGGCATGTTTGAAATTTTAGTGGAATGAAGTTAGGCAAAATAAAAGTGTTGAAGATATTGTCAATTGTGTATGGAAAGAAGTTTTATATGACTGATTTCTGATTGATGTAAATAATTTTGATTTTTAAACATCTTAGAATTTTATATATTAGCGTTGAGACGTCGTTTATATTCGTATTCAGATGTCGTTTATATTCGTAATCAGATTTAGTTTATATTAGTATTCAGATTTCGTTTATATTCGTATTCAGATGTCGCTTATATTCGTATTCAGATTTCGTTTATATATTCGTATTCAGATTTCTTCTATGCTACTAGAAGATGTTAATTTTAGTAATTGATGCAAAATTAATTTTAGGAGTTCATGCAAATATTTACTCTGCTCTCCCATTATGACAGTATTTTTCATATTCAAGATATCTGCACATCACTTTACATTTTATCATTAAGGCCGAAACCAATTTACATCTACCTCAAACGAATATTAATAATACCTAAACAATTACAAGAAAAAGAAAACACTTAGCTTTGTATCAAATGTCGGAAGTTTTGGCTTGAGCCAGGGACATGCACAAAGAAAGTTGGCAGCCAGGGAGGGAGTCTCAGTTGGCATTAGATCTCGAATTCAGACCACAGACATGTCTATCCTCTCACGCACGTGCATCTTTCCAGTCCAAGGCATTCTGATGAATCAGCAACGAGAGACTCTAAGCAGACTGTTGGGTAGCTCTCCACTGATGTTGCACGGAGTTTACAGGCTCTTCGGATTTGGTATGGTCTTGCAGCTGGGTGCTAGCTCCTCATATCGGTCCGACATCATGATGGCTGTCCTGCAAACGTATCAAAGTCGTCGCTGGTGCATTGTCATCAGCCTCTCCAAATTCAGCAGGCGAGGCACTTGTTCGCTCTCAGTCGCCGCCGATGATTAGGTGCGCCTACACATTCGGTGATCCACGCTCGCAGGCTTGACGTCTGTATTCGCCTTCAGCCGTTGATAACCATGACTCGTCCCAATTGGTAACAGCTTTACTTTGCTTAGCGCATCATCTCCTTCAAGCACGCACTTTCAAAGTTTCTCCCTTGCTCGTAATCACCTCATCAGCTATGGCCGTCTTACGATATCAAAAGCCCGCTTCTCTTCCTTTAGATGTTGCCATTCCCTCCGTCTAAAAATTCTGCTTGGAAAAGAAAGTACTCTCCACTTGTCATCTCCTCTTCTTATACAAAAATAAGATGCCGTACCGAGCCTTTCCTTCATCGCCCTCTTCGAGAGCCAAAGGTCAAGCCTTTTCCCTTGTCAGGGCATAGAAATCAAAATTAATTTAGTTGCGCCAAGACGCCAAAACTGTCCTCAGAGACTCGCCAAACAGTCCAGCAACCCCTTGTGCACGCCCCAAAGACTTGCAGTTAGCCAATTGGGAACCCTTAGACACTTCTGATTGGAGGTCGAGGTTTCTCAGAAAAAGGGTTGGTATTGTCCTAAAACCTCCAAAGGGTAATTAATCAATATCAGGGTTCGAAAAGAGGGTCTTTGTGTAAAACAGACAATTTGTCGCGTCAGGACAGTAAAATTTGGGTGGTCCGTTACACGCCTATTGTCAAAGAGTCATAAAACTGGCGGAAACAGGAAATTGGCCCTCGTAGTAAAAGAAGGTTCAAACCGTTTTCCACAAAAGAGTGGAGGACCACAGAAACAATTTTCAATTTCAAACCTCAGCGGGGATTCGAGAAAGTAAGCTAAACAATTACAGGCGATTCACACCAGCACGTGCGTTTCTCCAGACAGGGGGAGGTATATACGGTAAAAGAGGAAAGAAAAAGGTCGTATTCTAAATGGGGGTTGTATAAAGTTAAAAAAAGAGGGCTAGCAGACCAGAGTTCAAAAAGTGCAAGGAAAAAAAAAACATTTCGTGTAATTTAGACAAAGAATTAAAATTTAAGTTTCTCAATAAAAATAAAGGAATTAGTCTGCCTAAAAAATAAATAATAATTAAAATAATCGACACCACAGTATTCAGATGTCGTTTATATTCGTATTCAGATGTCGTTTATATTCGTATTCAGATGTCGTTTATATTCATATTCAGATGTCGTTTATATTCGTATTCAGATTTCGTTTATATTCGTATTCAGATGTCGCTTATATTCGTATTCAGATTTCGTTTATATATATTCGTATTCAGATTTCTTCTATGCTATTAGAAGATGTTAATTTTAGTAATTGATTCAAAATTAATTTTAGGAGTTCATGCAATGTCAGATAATTTAAATTTACTTTCAGTAATTAATGTATTTATAATTTCCTATTACTAGCAGAAACGCATAACTGTATGGCGAGCGAGCGAAGCGAGCTGGGATCACTAAGTAATCCTAAAAGAATGACACGTGGACCGGAGCGAGCACATTGTATAACCCCCTAGTAATAGATGTTTTGCTTACATAAAAATGCAATGCTTACAAAAATAAATTGTTACACAGTGAAACCTCTCTACAGCAGCCAACCTCCGTTAAAAGGAAAACTGGCCGCTCGAAAGAGATTTCAGGTTTGGAAGTGCAAAATGCTTATTTAAACAAGCCCCAATTCGTTATTTCTGATCAGGTGAATTTAAAAATCTTCTACAGGGAAAGGTACTTCATTCGAAAATTGCGAATTTTTTGGGGGAAATGATACAATTTGTGTTTGCTTACAGCTTTCAGCTCTTGTCGGAAGTAACTTTTTTACATTTTTTTAAATGGAAAAATAAATCCCTAAACGTTTCGTCTGTAGTTGGTGGGTAATGGGCAATATTATCATATATTTTTCCTATAGTCTTTTGAACTGAAAGTTTCATTTGTTGATGATTGCTACCCATAACAGCAGCTTCTTTGTAAGAGTCCAATTCAGAACCTGAAAGACACAAATGAACTCTTGGATGCCCAATCTCGGTAGAGGCTGAAATTCCTTTTTCTCTTCACATTGAGAAAGGATTGTTTAATTTTGGTTTGTGAGTGTATGTATTTATTTTGTTCATTCTCTCCTCCCTTTTTTGTTAATAAAAGGTCCAAGGTCAGAGAAGCGAACGGAATATACTTCATTGAAGTTGAACAGGTGACAAACCTGGCCGTTCAGAGGTACTTGAAAAGCCGTTAATTGAGGTTATTTTAGCATTATGCCAATGCACCAAAAATCCCGTGCTAAATAGAAGTAGGTTTTAAGAGCAGTGACCGCCAAACAGGGGTGCCTGCTTAGAGAAGTTTTATTGAATATATATTAGCCATTTATGCATAATGAAATATTTTTAACTATTTGTTTTTCCCCAGGCTTATTATGAAAAATTTTAGCAACTTAAAATGTATTTATTAAAAATTTTCACATTTTAGCTGCTATTATCTGGCTAGCTCACAGGAAGTGAAAATGACGGTTAAAATAACGTTGGGCAAAGTTGAATTAAATGAAATTTATTTGCTCACACATCTTCCACATAGAATTATTCTGGGTTAACTAATATTAGATTACATATATACAACTCGCTAAGCATGGCGAGATGTGTTCGTTCCGTGAGAGGAAAACCAACCAGCCTTCTCGCACGAAGGCTCAAGTCACACTGTCTCTCGTTCTTCTCCGGAAAGTCAAAGGTTTTTGCAGCGCCATCCAGCGGCAGGAGGGCGAGACAAAATGTCATTGTCACAACATTGAATTTTTTCAGTTCTGATTTTTGTAAAGAAAAGCATGGATTTTCTATTGTTTTGTGAGGTATAAGAAATGTAGATTTGAAAGAATAAAAAGTTAAGTAAAAAACATCGTAAATTATTAATAATTTGCACCGTGATATAATTTACTTGAGAAATCCTTTTTTTCTGCTGGAGCGATATTGAAATATTAATCAAAATTTATATCATCCTATTTTCATTGTATTGTATGGAAATAAACTATGCAATAGTTTACAGAAGAAACGCGTTACATCATAATTATATTAAAATCTTTAATGAAATTATTCAGTGACGTGTACGATGAGATCAATGGTGATGTTGATTTAGAAATTATTTAATTAACGAAGCGTTTTAAAAATTAAATAATTAATCATTTCTTTCAAACACTGAATGGAATTGGTGCATATTTACAAGATTCGTATAAGAATCGTATGCCATTTTTCTTTTATATAATGTGCTGCACTTTTTATTTATCATGCTTACTAACCCACGAAAAGATGGACAGAACGCCGCCCCATGCTCCAGTGCCTGATACCATTAGATCTTGAGAAGAGAATTTCTTTGATAGTCACAATAAGTTACGACATTTCATACGAGAAAATATTTGTTCATCCAGAAAGTAAGTTCCCTGCATGCCGTAAAGAGACGCAAAGTATAATTACCTGGAAACATTTATTGAAACAGATACAGCAGTCTTCCAGCTACTTCTCAACATAAAAAATCACCGAATTGTTCCACGTGTCATTCCGTGAGACCAATTTTGAATTTCCAGTGTCTGAGAGATCCGCCGCCGGAGAACGAAGCCCACCTGTATCAGCCGTCTATCTGTAAGTCGTCGTCAAGGGGAAATGCTGCTTCGACAGGAACCTTTTCAGGTGTTGGGATAGATGGTAGTCGCTGGGAGCAAGATCGTGACTATGGCCGAGATGGTCTAACACCTCCCAGCAGAAACAGGTTGAAACATATACAGCAATCTTCCAGCTACCTGTCAACATAAGAACAACCGGAATTCATACCGTGAGACAAATTTTTGTACACCGATGTCGAAGAGATCTGCCGCCGGAGAGCGGAGCTAGCGTGTGACAACCGTCTGTTTGAACGTCGTCGTCACTGGGGAAATGCTCCTTTTCAGGTGCGGGAACAGAAGATAGTTGCTGGTAGACTGTTCCATGAACACGCTCGCCCTCGTGAGGCGCTGCGCACATAATAACTGCTGCGGTGGTTCCGCTAGAAGGTGTTTGATCATCACGCCCATAGTCACGATCTCGTTGCCAGCGACTACCATCTATCCCAACACCTGAAAAGTTTGCTGTCGAAGCAGCATTTCCCCTTGACTACGACTTGCAGACAGACGGCTGATACAGGCGGGCTTCACTCTCCGGCGGCGTATCTCTTCGACACTGGAAATTCGAAATTGGTCTTACGGAATGACACGTGGTATAATTCGGTGGTTTTCTATGTTGAGAGGTGGCTGAAAGAGTTCTGTATCAGTTTTAATAAATACTTCCAGGTAAATTATGCTTTGTGTTTTTTCATAGCCTCCGGGAAACTTACTTTCTGGATGAACCAATAAAAAAGCAAATAAACATTGATTATCATTTTTATTTCCTTATAATATGCCTACCGGTCAGTTATTCAATCAAAATTTTTGATATTCAAGATAATTGTAAATAATTCGTCACTTGTTAGCCGATAATTAATTCGATTATCTATACTTATAATACACAATGTTTGTGTTCGTGTGTGTATGCGCGCGATGCCCAGACGAATCAATCGCACTTACAGCCATGAAATTTGGCGCACAGGTAGTCGTAATGGTGACTCAATGCACCTCGAAGCCCGAATTTTAAAATTTAATCTAGATGTTTAATGGTAGATAATGTTTTGTGTTGTTATGGGTGATTTTTTAAACATTTTTGTCCACAGTATCGTTTCTGATTATAGTTCGAAAAACACTGATACACCATCCGATAGAACAAACAATTTTCTTTCTAATGAAATTTGTTTTGAGCTTCAAAGATAATTTGCTGAATTTTGAGAAATTTTTGAAAAATAGTCACTTTTCTGCGAATTTTTCATTCGGTATTCTTAAAATTCTCGCACTCGACGTTCTAATAACGCTATCATTTTCTATTTTTTTCAGCTTATAAATGGAACGTTTCTGCCAGATTTAAAATAAGAACGGTTAAAATATCCCCGTTAATATTTTTCCGTTTGATTTTTTAAATGAATTCTTCCTTAGTCAGTTTAAACAGTTTTTTCGCTAGCAAAGCTTTCTTCGTGAGACTTTCTCCGGAGCAAGTAAACGTTCCTAGCATGCATTGTTGCAATTTCATTGGCTAGCGGCGCATAACTCAGGAGACGTCATAACATTTAACTGAATATTATTTTCTGCAGTGTCTTAACGTGTTTATTTATCTCGCATATTTCTCTTGCTGTCTAATAATGATTTTTACGTTGCAATTTTTTAATATTGTTTAGGATTAACACACTCTGTACTGTTTTCCTACAGTTCAAATGTCATTATCGGAAATACAAAATAAGCGGAAAAACAATAATGTGTATCTTTTGTTTTGATTTTGTTTCCAAATCTTTTTCGTGTCCTAATTCCACAGGCAACGCCTTGCGCGTTCTGCTAGTATTTAATAAATTAAATTAATGAATGCACATGTAATGTCATAAAAATCTGAGATATTTGTAACATCGCGATTCAAATTCGAGCTTTCAAATCTGAGATTATCAAAATCTCGAGGTTGAATTCTTTGATAGTCACAATAATTTATGACACTTCATACGAGAAAATAAAAAAGAAAATAAACCTTGATTTTCATATTTTATTTCTTTATAATATGCTACCCTACTGGTCAGTTATTCAATCAGAATTTTTGATATACAATATAATTTTAAATAACTCATCACTTATTAACAGATTATTAATTCGATTATATTTAACTAGCAGTACGCGCACGGCGTTGTCCGTCGAATCAGGACTGCAACAAAATAAAAAAAAAGCCGTCATACAATCACATAAATGAAAGCTTTAAAAACGAAATCAAAACAGAAATATATATATTATTGAGTTTGTCCGCTTCTTTTTCCTCTCGGCCGTGTACAGTTAATCCAAAACAATGTTAAAAAATTAGAATGTGATATCTATTACACCGCAAGCAAAGTATGAAAGGCAAAGAAATAAGTTAAGACATGCTTAAAAATAGTAATCGAAGTCATCGACTAAATAAATCATCTCCTTCCAGAACGCGAAAGTAATGACGCCCCGTCAGCCAATGAAATTGCCCGCAACGTTTCGGAGAGCTGTCGCGGGAGGAAGCCTCGCTAGAGGGAAAATATCTTTCAACTACCAGGAAAAAATTAATTAAAAAAAAACGGGAAAAGATATTTTAACCATTCTTGTTTTAAATCCGACAGAACCGTTGCAGTTATAAGCTGAAAAATTTTGAAAATTATATCTTTATTAGAACATCGGATGCAAAAGTTTTAAGAATTCCAGAAAATTATATTTTTGAAAAAAGACTATTTTTTAAAAAAATCCCAAAATTCAGTAAATTACGTTAGAAATTCGAAACTAACTTCATTAGAACGGAAATCGCGTGCTCTTTCCAATGGTTTATCTATTTGTTTCGTTCAGTTATCCGAAACCATTCTATGTAGAAATTAGTGCGAAAAATCAACCAAAACAACACAAAACATTAAATAAAAAAATTTCTAGATTAAATTTTAAAATTTCGGCTTCGAGGTGCATTCAGTCACCATTACGACTACCTGTGTGCCAAATTTCATGGCTGTAAGTGCGATAGATTCGTCTGGACATCGCAGACACAAACATTGCCTTTTATAAGTATAGATATATTAATTCATTACTAAATGCGCAAGAGGTGTCATAAAAATCTCAGATTTTGGGAACACAGGTTTATGGCAAGTCAAATACAGACATCCCAAAGTGAAGGCGCATTCTGAACAAATGAAAATTGATCTCATAATTATGAGCTGCAACCACGCGAGACAACTGAAATGGCATTCCATTCACCGACGGAAATTTCACATTCCAGTAATTTGCGAGCATTACAATCACATCCAGATTTAATGCACATCTACAGACGCGAAGGAATTGAGAATGCGTCCCACGGCGCTCAAAGTCCACGAGATAACGCAGTTCATCATCTTGTGAAACTAGAAAAAGCAGCGCCAAGAATGAATACTCCAAAATATCACTAGAGTCGATGACATTTAATTTATAGAGCGAACAAAGCTACGTGGAGTATCAGTTCGCTTTGTTAAATGGTTCTAATGTTTATAAAGTATTGATAAATTTGTAAAAGTACTATTAATATGCTAGAAAATCACCCGTCGTGCTATGGCGGGTGCAAATTGCCTCTTCATTCGAGAGATTTCTCGTCAAATTTGACGTGTTTAAATAGATATATATGGGAGAGAAATGTTTAATATTGATTGAAAACAAATAAAATAAACATATATTTTATGATAGGAAATATTTTTTTTTATTTATATATTATTTACAAATTTCTTTATTCAAAAAATCATCTTGGCATCTATGAAATCCATAGTGATATCCATCCGTGAAATCCATTGTGCATCGTGGCGTCCAAACTATATCAGGCGCATGATATACCACTGACGTAATTTACTACTTTCTATTAAAAAACGGAAATTAATTTGAAATATATGATTGATATAATTTAAAATTTCTCGAGAACTATTGATCATAGCGAGATAAATTTTATATCAATCGATAGCAAATTTTATTTCACTATTTTGGAGCTATTAAATTTGAAATTAGAACTACAATTACTCTTTTAAATTTAAAATTAATGAAATTCAGGTTCTCTAAAAATGAAATAATGCTGTTTAACGTCTCGCAATGCTATGGCGAGAGTTTTATTGTTGGTGACGTCAGAGCGTTACCGAAAGATCTGGGCTATTATATAGTAATTGAGTACATTATTGTATTTTAAATATAGTGGAACTTGGATAACATGGTAGGAATATGCTTGAAATTTTAGGAATGCTATTTTTTTTAATTTCTTATTTTTCAAGATTTATGCCATCGTGCTGCGCCAATATCTGAAAAATTGTGTAAAACAAATTTATTTCAGATTTTTACTACATAAAGTAAGTCTTTGAAATGTAGCATCAATATACATTTTTGTGAGATACGAAGTTCCAAAATGACACCTGAATTAAATTAATATTTTACGACAATTTTGTATGCAAACATTTGTATTCTAAATTTTCAATGGAGTCAATTCACATAATGCAACAACCACGTGACAAATTAACTACTGAGGTCATTTAAAATCCCTATTTCACGCCGTCTTATGCTATGCTGTGACGTCATTTCCTTTTCCGTCCTGCAGAATTCACATTGAATGCCAAAATTAAATTGGTACGTTGCATTTCACAAATATTCATTGATCCCATTTCTTGCCCCAAAACCCTGCATTTTATATACAGTGGAACTCGCTAATAAAATTTATCAAAAATTCGAATTAAGAAAAAATCGTTCTAAAAGTGAGAAATGAGAAAAAGAAAACGATAATCTTTAAGCTGAAAATGGCAATAAAGATTTATTTTTATCTGCAGCAGTTTTAATAAGTAATACATTATGTATTATGATTTTTTATAAATATAGTTCTAATAATTATAATTAAAATTTTTTTATCCTTTTAAAAATAGTAATTTCAATAAATAATTGATAAAGTTTAATAAAAAAAAGAGTATAAAGCATTTTTAATACTACATTTATGCAGTAAAACTTCAAAATAAACAGTAAAATTCAGAACCAATGCATTCAAAAGAATTTTTTTCTCAAAACGTGAGAAAAAATTTAGTGCTTTTTTGACGATATGATAAATAAAATTCAGGACCTTAAAAATTATCTACTAATAATAACTAAGGACGTATTTAATTAACGAAAACAATTCAGAGTTTATAAATTTTATGTTCGACTTCGAATTAACCATAATAAAAGATATTTCATCATTATGTTAATAAGAAATTCAAGGGACCATTGAAAAATTCGAATAACCGACAAATTCGAATTATAAACACTCGAATTAGTCAATTTTTGCTATATTCAAATACGAACAGAATTAGTTTTTAAGCAGAAATAATCAATATAGTACACAAATGAAATCCTATTTTACACGAGGGTTCGCTGACCAATTTTTGCCATTTTTGGTCCAAATGAGTGCCGACTGCAGGGTGGCGCCAGTGGAGGGACTGGGGGGAGAGGCCAGGGAAGACCGTGCCCCTCTGTTGGGAAGATTCTAACGCCACTCCTGGCCGGCTGGACTCTTTTTTAGAACCATTTTTTCTTAATTCGAATTGTTAATAAATTTTATTAGCCAAGCGAACCTAGTGCACATTGTTTAACGTTACCTTTGCCATAAGAAACCTTGCATCATTGGGAAGCAGAAGCACCCACTTAGACAGCATTCCCTTCGCTTTTGACGCATTGAAGTTCGCAATTGTCTTCTTGAACTATATGACTTACACTATTCACATTGCATTATATGGGTGGAACTGCAATACGGCTTTCAGTTGCTGCCCCATCCTCCGTGAAACCCTGACCTGGCACCATCGGATTACCTCCTCTTCGGCCATTTGAAGGAGGTGCTGTGTGATCGTCAGTTCAGGTCACATGAAGAGGTCTGGCAGGCGGTGCAGACCATGCAAATAAAAATCTTCTTCGTTTGTGGAATACAAAGGACTATTGCAAGATACCAAAAGTGGATTGCCATTCAGTGGGTATATGTGGAAACGTAATTTGTGTGGCTCTTATTCAAGAGAGTTAAATAAAAATGTTATGTCTTTTTCATTTACCCTGATAGTTGTGGTTTTATTGGCTGATAACGAGTTCATAAGTGAAATATTTATTCTCGGAAGATGATGAGAGATTGTCATGTTTGATGTGTGGATCGATTCAGAAGAGAGATCAAGCTTCAAACTAAATTTTGCATTTACAATAAGTACATAAAATAAGCAGCAGTAGAGCATTTGACATTCTTGAATACTTAGACTTGTGTTATTAAGCGGGAAGAAGTCTTTAGTAAAATTGCTTTTTGTAATGTCCAATTTCGTTTGCCTTTTGTTGTTAAGAAAAGCGGGTTATTTGAATTTCATAAATGAGTAAAAGAGGTCAACACAATTTCGTCTAAAAGCCACGAATTACTTTTAATGCAAAATAGTCTGAAAACTCCAGACACTTTTTTCCTTGCTGTTTATAATAGAATGTAAATGTGCGACTAAACGTCATTCGTCATCATTTTAAATAAATTTAACTTTTGGCTTTAATTTAATAAAGACAGTTTTTAAAACCACAGTTTTATTAGAATATTGAAAAGTAATTTTCATTTTAATTGTCCTACTTTTAAGTCTTTAAATTTTAATTCAGGATTATAAATGCTTTTGAATGTTGAAAACCATCTTTCTTAGATTAGCTACTCAGTGTCTGCAAGTCTATGGAATCAAAATTAATTTATTAAATTAATTTATTTTTATTAATTAAGTTCTTCAAATTTATTTATTTTTAGTATTTAATATCTTATTAATTATTATTAATAAATTATTATTATTCATTATTTTTATTAATTATTACTATTAATTTATTATTAATTTATCTGAATCAATTAATCATTTATTATTAATTATTTATTATTAATTTATCTGAAAATTTATTTATTTTTATTATTTAATTTCTTATTAATTATTATTAA
>BGPR01005307.1:37729-48817 GCA_013235015.1 Araneus ventricosus
TAAAACACAAAAATTCTATATATGCGCGTATAATTATTGTAATAATGGGAAAATTATATATGTTCCCTACAAAAATACAACCTGAAATTATGTTTTATTTTGAAATTCGAAATTTATTTTTCGTTGTCGTAAGTCGCGAAGAAGGTTTAATTGCAAAACTAGACTTTATTTTGGGCTCTAAAACGTAAATATTGATGAAAGTTTCCAAATCAGATTTTTGAAATTTTTTTATGTAGGGAAGAAACCGTATATGTTATGCAGTAATTTAATTTCTAAATGGATGTAGCTACAGTTATACGAGTGGTTCCTACATATAGGAAAGTGAGTAAAAGCTGCACAATTTGATCACTTGCAGTACCTTTAGCAATGAAATGTTGAGCATAGTGTTCCTCGCTCCAAAAACTATTGCTGATATGCCAAGAAATTAGAAAGATGTTCGGCATCGTTGATTGGGTGGCAAACAGTGGCGGTTCGTCCATAAGAGCTGTAGAGCTTGTGCTTTTTTGAAAAGATTTTACTTTTAATTTTTAGTTTCTTTCCAAAGACTGGAAGTTCTTAAATTGGTCATTCCACATGCATATTAAATAACTAAAGACTGAAAGTTCGTATAGGAAGACCATGGACGTTTAAAAAGCTGTTATAAGGAACTAAATTTTTCATTTTTCCTTTTTAGAGTTTATTTTTATTTAATTATTATTAGTTAGGTTATATATTTTTAAGTCAGTATTGCTAAAGAGCATTCTTCACGAATATGTATCACAAAAAACTTGTACCCCGGTGTTTTGTGCGGTTGTGTATTATGTAAAGTTTCAGAGTTCGCTTTCAAGTGAGATTTGTTTCGAAGTGTATAAAAGATCTCCAATTGCAAAGAAAATAACCACGTGAAACTGATCAAGAAATGTTTCGAGAAATGCTTATAAATTTATAGTTAATCTCTCTACATTGTAACAATATGTTTAAATACTGAAGAAACAACATTTCAAAACGGAAAAAAAATCGAAGAAAGCAAAACACTTAAAAGAATTTTTTAATTAATTCAATGAATAGAGTCCCATTTGTTATGCAGTAAAGGAGACTTTTCTTTTCTTGAATAAATGAAAACGGTCGAATATAAGAGGTTAAAATCCCAGCTCCAGTTTTTTCCTCTAGTATTTAATCTGAAAATATCCAATTCAAGTGCATTTATTATTCAATTCCCCTTTACAGAAAAGTTATCGAAGAACCCTAACTTAACCATGATATTTTTTCTTAAATATTCCACTGAATATTTAAGAAAAAGTTTTGACTTTAAGTTATAAGTTTGAAAAGCTTTGACTTTTTATTTTTAGCTTCTTTCCAAAGACTGATAGTTCTTAAATTGGTCATCCATACACATTAAATAACTAAAGACTAAAAGTTGTTATGGAAAGACCATGGACGTTTTAAAAGTTTTTATTAAGAGATAAATTTTTCAGTTTTTCTTTTTAGGTTTTCTTTTTGTTTTATCATTGTTAGTTAAGTTATATATTTTTAAATCAGTAGTAAAATATTTATTATTTATATTTTAGTTTATTTAAGTTAGTTTAGTTTAATTTAGTAATTTTAGTTTATTTAGGTTAAGTTTCTAGCAAAAATTATCAGCATTCATTTGCTTTTGTATCAGCATTCAAAATTCTGTTATTTAGATCACTTATGTAATTTATTTTACGTAATTTTTTAAAATCAAAATTAGGGTTATAATGCCATTATATTTATTATATGAATTATAATATTGAATTTTAAATATCAAAATTTTAACTTTTGTTTTCATGTAACATGTAAAAATATAAATTGAAAAACACTGTATTCCCATGAAAACCACTTTCAAAGAATCACAAAGATTCTAGGAGCGGGGGCATGAAGTGGTATTAAGTAATGTAGGCAGTATATTTGTGTAGCTCATATTTATTTTCCGATGTACAGACAAACACCACTTTAATAACTGTAAATAAATCCCTTCACAAATTAAATGCCTGCATTACTAATATCCTTTCCACCTTGCATGCGTGATAGGATGGAAGAAAAGAGGTTATTAAATAACATGCAATATGCGAGAAAAACGCATTTAAAATTTAGTTAGTTTCATACCAATTTTGCCAATTCCATGTTAAAAAAGCAGGTTCCAATGTATAAACACCGTCGAAATTCTCAAAGCAATATTGGCTGACTAGGGATGGCAATTATTGCGAAAATAACCGGTTTTCGGTTTTTCAGGATTTTTCACTTCCAGTTTAACGTGGCGGTTATAACCACTCAAAATAACCGGTTTTCGGTTATTCAGGTTTTTTTTTACTTCCAGTTTAACGTGGCGGTTATAACCGCTCAAACTAACCGGTTTTCGGTTATTCAGGTTTTTTTCACTTCCAGTTTAACGTGGCGGTTATAACCGCTCAAAATAACCGGTTTTCGGTTATTCAGGTTTTTTTTCACTTCCAGTTTAACGTGGCGGTTATAACCGCTCAAAATAACCGGTTTTCGGTTTTTTTTATAAAAAACAAACGACGTTTGTCGACAAAATTTTTTATTAAAAGTATTGTTTTTACAGGAAATCAATCCATTGGCCAATATTTATCTGTTCATAAAGACTCTTTCTGTAATCTGAAGGTGACAGATGACTCAAAGAAGCGCTTGTCATTGATTGGCCTAAGATGATGAAATTTGAAGCTTCATAACTTGGTAAATATTACTGTAATAGAACCTAAAATCGAGCTTATCTTCCGATCCGGTTATTTTACCCGGTTATTGGATTTTAAAAAATAACCGGTTATAACCATGATAAATAAATAACCGAAAAAACTGGTTAACCGAAACAAGAAAACCGGTTTTCGGTTAAAACCGATAGGTTTTTCCCATCCCTATGTTGGACTACCAAATCCTTTTTTTCCCAGCTGGTGTAGTTTTTATTATTTTTTTACAAGGTATATCTACTTTCTAATCCAGAATAGAGATGGAAAAAAAGTTTAATGACTTAGTACTGTGTTCTGAGTGTGTGCGATTTTGAAGTTGTAGAAACCATTAAAACCCTAAAAATTGTTTTTGGAACACTAACTTCCTTTGTTCAGCCTGTCACATATATTTTTCTTACACGAGAATGCAAAAAGTTCTAGAAACAGCAAACGACATACAAAAACAATTCCGTGGCCTCCAACAGTATTTATCACAGATCGTTAAATCTGCGGAAAAGCGGAAAATTGCTGTGAGCTGGACCTTAAAACCCGCACAAATCTGAAGAAGGTACGCCCCTGAGAGCTCATCATCAGGTGAAAATCACTTTTTCGCAACGCAAAATGTAGAGTCTATGACTGACCATTGGAGGCTAGGGTTTTCTATTTAACGGATATCAATAGTTGCCTAGATTTTGCTATACAAAGATTCTTTTAATTTAGATAAGACTGTGTATAGGGGTGAGGGGATAAAACCGGGTACCTTTGATTCTGGAGCTATTATTTTCCCTATCTAGCAGACAGATACTAAATTACACACTACTCGTCAAGAAAAAGGAACAGTCATAGTGGTGTGCTGCAGCTGTTGAATTCACTGCATCTGTGAAGGTTTATTTGTTTTAAGACGTCAACTCTCTAATGTTCGTTTGCTTTTAAACTGTCCTTGCTTAAAAATCATTACAGTTATTAAAACTATATATCTAGACAAGCTTATTATACGTTTACTAAGGATTCATACCCTATGAAACAATGAGGATTTACTCCAATAAGTGCGCAGTTCTATTTCTTTATTTATAACCTCTGCACTCGGGGTAAAACCGGGTACTCCAAGTGACATAAGACTGGAACAGTCAGTATTGAAAATTACTCCGATAAGAGGACACATTACCTTCTGAACAATAATTTTTATTTGAAATATCATTGAAAAGTTTTCATACTATTAAAGAATAACAATCATATAAAGTCATATTAAAGCGAAAAAAATCATTTTGATATGCTTGTTAAGCTAAAATTTAATTTTTAAAAAGAAAAATTCAATTTTTAAAAATCCCTACTACTTTTTCAAATAAGAATATTTTTGCTTCAAATTTTGTTTGCAGATTCATTGAAATATATTACACCAAACTGTGCATGGATTTTAAGGTGAATTTAATTTTCGCTTAAATATAGATTTTTTACTGTTTTATGTGGAGAAAAATGAGAAAATTTAGCACTAACTCAATTTTTATCTTGTATATAAAAAAAAACTAAGAAACTGAATGCTTATTGCATGCACAGTTTTATCATATGTATAACGATAAACAAGTACAAAAATTTGAAAGCTCCATCTGAAAAGGGAAAAAAAGCCTTAGCATATTGAAAATATGAAAGTGAAGAAAAGTCCGACATGAGAAAAAGACAATTAAAGTTGTCATTTGTGCATGTTTATCATTGGTCATCGTAAATAAAAGCCTAAATAACTTCTATAACATTAAAGGTACAAATTTGAAATTTTGATACAATAAGTATAAATATAAGATAAACAAAACAAGCCAATAAAATAAAAATTAATATTTTGGCCATTTTTTGGATAATGTGTTTAAGACTATAAAAACATATCAGATGTTAATTGTTTATATTTTAATGATGTATCTGCTAATTTAAATGAAGAAGAAGGGTTAATTCAATGTAAAAACTGTCTTAGCTGTACCGAGAAAACTGTAATGGCGCGAATGAAGAAGACAACTGCTTCATGTGACATGATAACTGCTACATGTGAATTTTGTAATTAATATTCTTAAAATGTCATATAAAATAAAAATGATTGCAACTTTTCCACTGAAAATCGAGTTCTTCTAATTTTCCATAAAGTTAACATGTGTGACACTAGTGGGGTAAAGCCGGGTAGTTTGACTTTTTTTTTTTATAAAAAAACCATCGATAAAAAAAGTGATGAAACTATGACTTCTGGAAAGATATATTGTATTCCGATAAACAATGATTATTTTAATAAAATTTGACATGCTCTATATCGAATATTTTAGCTCCTACTGCGCTTCGAACCTCAGCTACCGTGTTTTGCCTCATTTTCCGCTATATAATTGGCCTTTTGAATTCTACGTTAATGCAAAAGCTACGTAAGTAAGATATTCTAATCCAAGGTTTTCAGCCTTTTAGTTATTTGGCATTTAACTATTGAGTTAGTTTTGATCGAGATCATTTTGATTCAGTCAGTTAGTTCTGGAATTTTAAATGATTAGTGTCGAATAACCTTTTCTATAACCCATACGAGTTTACTTATTTTGAAGGGTAACACTTCATTTTTGTATTAAATGTTGGTGTTTTTTCTCATATTGTATTTTAAAATTAGTTATTTCAAATATTTTTTCTTTCATGTCGTTGTGTTACCATTTTCTGTTATTTCATCCTCTTCAGGTTTAGAGTTACTTTCATTTATCAGTTACATTCTTGATTTCCAGTGTTATAATGCAGATGATATGGCGGCTGTTGAAAAGGATTAAAATATCACATGTTTTTAGCGCTGCAAAAAATCCCTTCAAGCATTCTTTCTATATTCATACTAGATATTTCCGCAGCCACGCCAGAATAAATTATTGTATGCTTATGAAACGATAATCATCAAAGTTAATTTAACATTATTTTTGACAGATGTTGCTCTTTACAAACGGTTTAATGGAATCTGGGTTTATTTATTACTGTACCTGAGCTAATTCCCGGGCGCCACATATGTACAACATGAAACTAACAGAAATTCATTTATTAAACAACTTATTGTTTTAGAACTTAGTTTATGAAAGGGGATTTTTTTAGAAATTAGTTTATGAAAAGACTTATTTTTTTTAGCAATTAGTTTATTAAACGACTTATCTATCCTTTCCTAATATCCTCTTCCTGTCTCCTATCTTTTTTTTCTAAAAATAGTTTATAAAAAACGAAGAATGAATAAAAAGAAATAATAATGAATAAACAACATTAAAGCAACTTATAACTGACAAAAGAATTAAAAGGAATTAAAAGCGAGAATTAAATGACAAATTATCCTACAAAATTCCATCTAGAACATTCTAAATACCAGTGGTTGAAAGGAAATAGTAATTCATAATACATGGCATGTCACTGTATACATGTAGTAATAATTTCATATTTCCCTAATTTTAAAAACGCTTCTTAGATTTTAATTAACAAAATTATTTCTGCTTAAGCTCTAGTATACGAATAACTGTCACTGTAACTCGCTGTGATCCGTATTCAACCGCTCTAAAAGTTCGGGGCTTTTCCCATTTTTCAGCAGTATAAAAAGGTTTGACGGTTTCTTTTTTATAACTGTGTAACTGACTTTGCCAGACGTGCTGCCTTTGAGCGCACTTTCTGAACAATGGCGATGGCTTCGATTTACCTTAAATAGCATCTGAAATGTTAAAAACACCTATCGAAGATAGAAATATGAAAATGTCTAAATAATTTTTTAGTGCAACGACTGCCTTTACATTTCAAATCAAGCATTATCTTTCATACATGGATATGTAAAATGTGAAATTTGGTAAAAGAAACGATATATCTCAGAAAAGAATAGCATTGAAAAGAAGGCACAGTCACTCAGAAATAAATAAACTGGTATGATTGTTAATCAGATATTTAAAACGAATCTTAACGCCTTCTGTTTTGTGTATCAGATACATTTTATTCCTTTTTTAATATCGAAAAATAGCAAAGTTGGGTATAATTTTTTCATGCTTCAACAACTAAATATAGGTTTCATAAATATATGAAATTCAAATCAAATTCAAAATTATAAATCGTCACTTAACAAGCTTCTGATTCACACAACATAGATATCATGAGATAGAGTCTATCTCAGTTTTTTGAAATTTCAAACAGAAAGATACAAATGATTTTTTCTCAACCAATAACGAATATTTCTGAATTTATTTCACGTCTGGGGAACATGTGGTCTCATGTTCATAGCAGTTGTTGAAAAAATTCAGAAATATTCGTTATTTGTTGCGAAAAATTCATTTGTATCTTTCTCTTTGAAATTTCAAAAAATTGAGATAGGTGGCGTTGCTTGTTTAAGTGACGAAATAATAGATAATTAAAGGATATTTTTTCATGTATTTCAAAATATATTTAAATCCACGATCTTTTATTTTTCGACAGAAGATGCGAGTGAAATGCAGTACCATTAATGAATGAATGTAGGAAATAAAAATTTGGAAAACTAATTTTTAACTTAAAATCGTAGTTAAAATCAATTTACCAAAAATATTAATGTTCACTTAATTGTTCTAATTAATTAATTGTTAATAATTCTTTATTGAAAAATGTTTCTACTTCGGGTGAAAGATGCACTAATAAATAAATTTTTTATTTAATTAATTATTAAATAATTCAAAATTAATTTCAAAAAGTCAAAACAATTGTTTCACGTATACATTACTGGGCAGTTTAATGATACAGATGATCTCGAAAGAAAGGAAAATTTTATTAATAAAATATTATCGCTAAAATTTTAGGCGTATCCATTCGAAGTCCTTTAAAAGTTGTTAAACAATTTACAATTTTCCAGCATAAAATTTTAGCATTTATTTGAAACAGGAGCTATATAATGTTTGAACACTAAAACCAGGGTTGTTGATTTTTTTGATTTTTTTTTAAATCGATTTATTTGATTTAAATCAAGATTTTTTTATTTTAATTATTTTTTAAAAACTATATATATATATATATATATATATTTAACATTTGTATATTAGACAATGAGGCCTAAAGTCATAGAATTATATATATATAACAACATACCAGCCATTAAGCTCTACTTTCTTTTTTTAAAAACAAATTTTTAAAAAAAATTATTTCAAACATGTAACAACTATTTAAAAAAATATTTGCTAACTAAATATAAAGAATATACTTTTGAAAGGTAAGACAATTTTATTAAGGAAAAAAATAATAAAAATTACATATAGATACATTATTGTGTGTTAGAATATATAAAATTTTTAGATATAGCCCTTCTGGTCAAGCAAATTTTGCACGAGTCAGAAGCGCTCTTTTACATGAATTACACCAAAGGACTGAAAATCCTTTTCCCCCTTTTCAAAAATAAGAATTATCCTTCTCTACCCTTTATTGGACAATAGGCTAAGGATGTCTTGGGAATGTTGCAATCTTGCAACAACTAAATAGCATACTCTTCTCCTCTGCCCTTTCAAGTATTTGGTTTAGGGTTTATTTCACATTGACCTTGAGAATAGACTTCTTACTAAGCATAAAAAAGTAAAGAAACCAGTAACTAAGTGACAAGTCACTGAAATTTTCTGAAGTAACTTTTTCTAACCTGGACTCAAAAATGTGTTTTTTAAATATAATTTACACATCAACCAATCTATGCGCTTGTTATTTATAATAAATAAAGTTTAATATTTATTTAAGCAAGAATTTTAAGAAATCCAAATGGAAAAAATACATAAAAGTGACTATTTTTCAAAAAATTCTCAAAATTCAGTAAATTATGTTAGACGTAAGAAACAAAACTTCGTTAGAACAGAAATCATTTTCCCTTTCCAATGATGTATCTATTTTTTTCGTACAATTATCCAAAAACACGCTATTGAGAAATTAGAGCAAAAAATCACCCAAAACATTAATTAAAAAATTTTCTAGATTAAAATTTTAATTCTTCGAGGTGCATTGAGTCACCATCAGCTGTGTGCCAAATTTCATGACTGTAAGTGTGACAGATTTGCCTGGACATCGCGCACACAAACATTGCCTTTTATAATTATAGATCATAGCTTAAATTGTGCTATAGATGTTTGTATTTCTTTTGGAACATTTGTAAGCATTACTTAATTATCTTGCATTTGAATATTATTGCAATATAAAAACTTTGTTTTCCCCAACACTATTTAGTTTTCTCCAACATTAAAATGAAACTCAATGCATTTTACTATGTTCTTTCTTTGTGAAAATAATTCTTTCACAATATTTATTTTATAAAAAAGGAGCATCTCATACTTTGCATTTTCTTGTGTTGCTAATTAGTTTTATTTAAAATCTTATTTGCTTGTGTTCTCAAAAATAAAGATATGGAAAGTATTCTAGTTACATCAATTCAATGAAATATTTTTTTATGATTTATATACTCTTTCTTTAAATATTCATTTAAAAATATTTTAAAATCACTATTTAAAGATACATGAACAATTTTATTTCATTAAAGCAGATTAACTTGATATTTAAAATAAAGTGATTTAAATCAGTGATTTTTTTAAAAAAATCAGTTGATTTAAATCAATGATTTTAATCAACTGATTTAAATCGCCGCAACCCTGACTAAAACAAAAATATATATGCATTTGTTAACCCAAAAAAATTCGATGATACTTCTCTATATACGCTTAGCATAACAGAGCAGAATGAATTTTAGATCTGGGCCTTAAACGTGTTTCAAAACATCAAGCGAGGCCCCAATGCATCACTTTATCTGTTTTTTCCGTTACATTGCCAATCAGCGCAGAAAAACAAACCCAAGTTTCGAAACAGTATTTTACTACTCTTTTTCCCATCGATACCCATACACAATTCAACCCTCTTATTTTCCACAACACTCCCGCATCCTGATCCGCGGGGAAATTCATCCTGAACAAAAATCCCCAGAATAATCCCTACCGCGCATGCGCCGTGCGGACGCTCTCTGATTCGGTCCTCTCGCAGATCTGGCAGTCGTGTCTCGTGCTGCAAGGTTAGGTGACGTTGGCTGGGACGAGAAAACACAACAAGAGTAGCATTTTAGGCCGAGAGAGAACCCCTTAGAGATCAGGATGGACAAAGATACGCTAAGGAAACAGATCGAGAACATGCGGTACCAGGCCCAGATGGAACGCTGGCCTCTTTCCAAGTCAATTCAGGCGTAAGTACTTCTCTTCCTCGCTTATTTATATGCAATTGGCGAAAAGCTCAGCTAGCTAGAGTCATAACAAACATGGCGCTGGCATATATATTGATATGGGAAGTCTTAAAAAGTCATTTCTTGTGCCTTTCTTGCTACGCCACAGTGCAAGAAATGACAGGGTGAAAATTCCTTACATATTTTTAGAAGCTTTACGACATATGTGGAAGGACTTCTATTCGATAGGAAATAGGATGACTTGGATTATCAGTATTCACATGGCTTCACTTCAGGATCACAAAAAAAGAATGAGGGAAAAGACATTTGGAAAGATAAACTGGCATCAGTGATGGTTTTCTTTCCTTTATTTAGTTTGAAATTTCGTTTATAAATAGTCAATCGTTTAATTAAATCATTTTTTGCTGATTTTCGAATTTTCAGCTCAAATTTTCTTTTGGCATGTAGCTTAGATGTTTTATTGATATTTTGAGATTAAAATAATTTATAAGTCTAAATTATAGTAATTAAATTGGCTTTAAAAAAGAGGATATCTGCTACTTTAACCTATTATAATACAATTACCACTCGTGAAAATCGAAACACATTCTAATTTTCATTGCAAGTTTAGTGATGCAATGTGAGTTTGCTAAAATAATTACACCGTTGTAGTTGGAAAAATTATCAAAAAACACAATATGCTATCATTAAAGTAAATGAGTGTAGTGATTTTTATGGATCTTTCTTTGTCTTTTCTAAAATTAACTCGCTAATAAAGCACTAATTTTCCAGACTTTCGTTTCAATTTTAGTGATTCTGAACGAAGCAATTAAATGAATTGCGTCATTATAATTGAAATAGATATTTAAATCTGCTAAAATAATTGAAGATATTTTGAAAGTTGACTTGAATCATTGTTACTCGAAATAACTTTTTATAAATCAAATTTTTCACGCATTATCTTTTCCACTTTAGTAGCTTAAAATGAGACAAGTAAATTTTTTGTTGTTATATTTTATATTTGGTTGAAATAAATAATTAATAAATAAATCATTATCAGTTTCAATGCTCAGCTTGTTTTTGAAATAACAAAGGACTGTAATAAACTATTTTCACGATTTTTTAAACTTTCATTTCAGTTCTAATGATCCAGTCTTTAATTGAATTATATCGTTGTAATTGAATTGAATTATATCGTTGTAATTGAATTGAATTATATCGTTGTAATTGAATTGAATT
>BGPR01005307.1:56243-91308 GCA_013235015.1 Araneus ventricosus
CCTTATGTACCTACTAGATGTGAAAAAAAACAGAAGCATTCGTTATTGGCTGCGAAAAAGTGAGTTTTTTTTTCTGTTTGAAATTTCAAAAAATTGAGATAGTTGGTGTTGCTTGTTAAGCGACGATATTTAAAAATTATTAAAATTAGATAAAAAAAGAGCATGAATAAAAATTGTATCACCGAAAATCTGATTTTTTGCATTTTACAGTGACGTAAAAATGGCTTAAGTTCAATAATATGCTTCGAAGTTAATGATGGAAACGTTAATCATTAATTAATTAAATTAATTTCGATTATTTTTTTAGTTAAAAATCTAACTAAAAATTTTATAAATCCTTTCTCAGTGAGCACCTGCTACCCAAGAAGATATATCTGCTTACCAATCTTGGTATCTATAGGTCCATTTCGAACGTTTTTTTCATCACGCTTGACATAATTTACAGATAGTATCCAGCCTATCAATATTATCATGTTCAAAAGAAAACTACTTGCTTGAATCAGTATCCAGCCTATCAATATTATCATGTTCAAAAGAAAACTACTTGCTTGAATCAGTATCCAGCCTATCAATATTATCATGTTCAAAAGAAAACTACTTGTTTGAATCAGTATCTGGGAAATTTTTCTCGAAGTAATTTTGGCCATAGTCGGTTGTAGCAGTAGATCTTCGCTTTCCATTCACAATAAATTAATCCTTACAAGCTCTACAGATAAAAACCAAGAATCCTAAACATCGCTATAACACTTTCATGTTTATCCCTTTAAAGGACGGTGGTTTCATGTCGAAATCATCTTTTCATGATCTTTTTTCTTAGCCAGGAGGTAGACTTTTGATGATATATGCGAAAGAATGTGTTTTTACTATTTAATAAAGACAATAGATGGCAGCAGTAGTTTTTTATTTTCTAATGGATTTATACAGTCACTAATATTGTTTTCACGACAAAAAAAATTGCTTGTGCCCCTTGTGTCTGAAATTTGTTAAACCGTTTGCATTTGAACAATTGCAGTCGCCGGAGGTTAAAAATCGTAGAGTTCAAGCAATCTGCTAGCACCCTCCCCCAACTTTTACACTGACCAAATTTATGACGTCCATCCGTAAATAGAGTTAATGCAGCTGCAAAACGGGACTAATATAATTATGCAATAAACTACTTACATTTTTGCCAAAGTTACGAATTTCCGAGTGAATAAATTTTTAAGCTTGGATAAACAATGAATTGTCTAGGAATTAAGCTTCAGAAATGCAATTCCACTAATTCCTTTACTCTGTATAATATGCATGTAGAAACTGAAATTTATGAATGAAATTCCATTAAATCTGTAATCACACTTCATTTGCCAGCTAACAACGTGTGCAACTCATCAGACTGAAACGAAATGCGACTCATTTACTAGGCGAGTAAGAGGGATGATAAAGGCGTCTAGTAAATTAGTATATATCAAACTTCGCTTTAGATAAGATTAATGTAAAAACCTGCGTTGTTGCATATTTGTGTGCATAACGTAATTTGCATACTATATGTGACATAATATTTAGCATTAAATTTTTTCTTAAGCGTTTTGATGATTGAAAAATATTTTATTATTTAAAATTACTTTTGCCAAGTTTTTTTGCTTTAAATTTAAAGTCAGTATCTATACTTATAAAAAGCAATGTTTGAATGTGTGTGTGCGATGTCCAGACGAATCTATCTCACTCACAGCCATGAAATTTGCACACAGGTAGTCGTAATAGTTACTCAATGCACCTCGAAGCCCGAATTTTAAAATTTAATCTAGAAATTTTTTTATTTAATGTTGTGTGTTATTTTGGGTCGTTTTTGGCACGTTTACGGTTGTAGTATCTTTTCTAATGTTTGTTGGAAAAAAATCAATGCACCATCAGATATAACAAACAATTTGTTTTGAATTTCCAACATAATTTACTGAATTTTGAGAAATTTTTAAATAATAATCACTTTTCTTTTATATTTTTAACAATAAATTCTTATTTTCTTGCATCCGACGTTCTAATAACGCTATTATTTTCAATATTTTTAGGTATAAGCCGGAATATTTATCTCTGTTTTAAAACAAGAATGGTTAAAATTTCTTTTCTCCCCGACTTTCTATGAATTTTTTTATTGATCAGGTCAAAAATTTTTCTCTCGCGTATCCGAATCGACGAAGCTTTCGACCGACCCAATGTTACTCTCAGTTCCCAGAATGCATTTCTATTATCCGATTGGCTGGTGGTATCAAGCGAAAGTCACGTCATACTCTCGATTATTTTATTGCGTCAGCTAATCTTAATTACTTCATTTTACTGATCCAAGAATAATTTGATTTATTTGTTTTATACTTTTTGATAGTCGCGTATATATGCTGATATCTTTAATTGAAAGAGTACGGTATTCATCTCGCTGAAGTTCCTGCGTGTACTTTCACTAAAAATCGAGGGCGAAATCGATAATATATATGTTTTGATTTCTTTTTCAAAACTTTGAGCTTTTTTTAAAATTTTGTTTAAGTCATTATGCCACGGGCAATGCCGTGCACGTACTGCTACTATATTCTATTTGTAGGATTGTAGACATGGGATGCGATTCATCCAGCAAGAAAATATAGAGCAGAGCTTGTAGTAAATATAAATAGTCTTTATTTTTAAAATATTGCATCTTGCTCTGAATAAATAAAAATCATATAATCAATCATCATTGCACGTGCCAACACTCAACTTAACTCAGAATGATTTAATACATTTCCTTTTACACGATTCTAATACATGTGAGGTTATTTGTTATTTTCATTTCGCGTTCTCTTCTTCTGCCAACACTATTCAAGCTATTTTGGTAAAATATCTCCTTAGGGAGCATTTAGTTAGTAAGAAAGAAAAAGGTAATATATTTGGTTTATAATTCTTATTTCGTTGCCGGAATAAGAAGAGATTCTGTTATTTCGTTGCCGGAAGTAGTATAATTCCTCACAATATTAGCAAATATTTTTTTCATATCTTAATTACACTTAACTATTTCTGTCGGGGTTCAAATGGCTATAACACACCGACAATTACTCTTAATCAGAAGGCATCGTGGTGGGACACAAGAAGGTATTCCAGCGTTAACGAATTCTTTTATTAAAATGCTTCAAAACTGTAAATTAGATTTAACACTTAAAATAGGTTAAAACAAGGTTAAATATAGATGCAGTAAAGGCAAACATAATGCAGTAAATACAATGTGATGAAGTGGACACAGAAATCGCAACTGCATGAACACAGCTCCAACGCGACTGGAATGCATGCACAAGTGAGACTCAACGAGACCGCTTCACAACTCGTTCTGCTCAGTTATATAATGCTGCCAGAGATCAGTTCCGCAGTTACGGTTGTAGACGTCAGGAGTCGCCATATTTCTTAATCGGATCCACATATCTGCCAACCGCTGTTATGGCGCTTTCGTCGATTCTAATTTGCAGGTAATAAGGGTGTACATTACTAACAGGTACCCTGGACAGTATTGCTCGGTTTCTATTCAAACGAGCAATACTGTCACGCGCAGGAAAATAGCAAGATTTTGAACAATCAGTGTGAATATTTGAATAGATCTAAGCAAACATATAGATTAGCTCTTTCAATTTACACTTATTTAATTTCCCATTATTTTGCTAGCAACGGCTTATATTATTCAATGAAATTATCACGATATGATTTTGACTAGAAAACGTAATTATTTCTTCTCACTTGTATTCTAAGTTGCTTCTTAGAACAAAGATTACACTACTATTCAGGGAAAACAGGCCTGTTCGGAACTTTGGCTCACGAAGCGAAGAGAAACATCCTTTAATTCGTGAAGAAAGTAGCGATTTTTTTTCATTGAGAATACCTTGAAGCAGCGGTGCCCAAACTTTATTTCTGCCAGTACCCCTTGATTGGTCTTTTCATTTTTGAGTACCACTTGTGGTGTCTTGGCCTATGTGCGACCAAATAAATGCAAAGCTTAGGTTGACCTAAGTACTTTTATTTACACAGCTATAATTTAGAGAACAATGCTTGCATAGCAATCGATTAAATATGTATATACAAAGTTCGATCATTGGGATCAGAGTTCTAGGACGTTAAAGTTCAACGGAGTCGTAGTCCACAAAAGAAGTAATTCAACACAGGATGGATAGCTTCCGCCTATCAGCGTGATAGCCTAAGCACGAGACTACAAGGAGTGCTCGCAATTTGATGAGCCGAGAGTTCGGAATAGTGCCGATTTCTCAGTGTTTGTTGCCCAAGTCCGAATTAATTGGGGACTTTAAATCCGAGATGATCACACAGCTCTTTTCGGCGCTCCGGAGTCTGAAAACCAAGTTCGAGACTCTTAAATCGGTTCTTCACCGCGCTCCTCTTTTTCAACACAACATTCCGTTTTTATCCCTACCTCAAGGGTGGAGCTCCGCCTTCCTTTCACTCAACTGTATAATCCTACTCCCGGGCGACCAACGACTAACCTTTCATGTTTCCAGTGGTCAAATCCGACCATGGGGAAGGTTCTTGAGTTTCCTCACCACAGGAGCTATACAGGTATGACATGAAAGAGTACCGCTAATCTTCTCATTAGCCAACTTCCATGCGTTCTCTGACAGATATTTATTTCTGTGCATTGAGGTCGCTTTCTGATTGAAGCTGTTACCCTCGCTAACGTCTCCCTAATGACCGCCAGGTGCAGCTGGCCTGCGGTCTGCGACTGAAATCAAAGGTACTCGACTCTCTTTCTCGTGGGAACTGTGCTCGCGGGAAGGGAAAACATCACACCCTACTGTCATATCCACCCACCTTTCACACACAACCACCCCTTCGCCCAAAGAAGTTTTTAGTGTTGTTAAAAGGCTTAGGTTAGCTTAAACCTTTCTAAGGTCTTGGGAGGTATTCTTTCCATCAAATTCATCAAGTTTTAAACCCAATTTTTAAGGTTCTCGTAAGTTCTCGCTAAATTTGTCCATGAAACAAAAACCTAGATGTTCCTGTTTCTTATTTCAAACCGTAACGAAGTGTCTTGACTTGGTAATTAATTAATAAAATTAACTAACAGAAATTGTCCAATAAGAAAAATGAATTTCTTTTCTTAAATCAATCACAATCCCAAAGTTATTTTATTAAACCTTTACTAGAAAAAAATTACCTTTCAAAGGGTTAAGATCCAAATGTCTCGAACTTTGCAACATTTGAAGAATTTATTGTTGAGTTCCCATGTTTTATAGCAGTATGAGTTCCACGCCCTAGCAAATGAAAACAGCCCTGAAATAATTTCGCATTATCTTTTGATGAAAACTAACAATTGCACATCGTGATAATGAGCTTTTCAAATGGAAGACAGTTTCAATGGGATCCTTGAGCTTGTTCCATGGAGCTGAGCTTCAAATGAAGACATATATCATCTCATGTCTAGAGTTGCGTTTTACTATGATATTTACTATTAACAAACGCATAAGGGATGTATGTTGTTTCCATAAGTTCTGGTTCTTGAAAGGTGTTAAGAATTTTACTGCTTTAACAATGGATTCTTGATACACTTCTTTCACTGCTATTCAAAAATTGAACATCCAAGTTTTTACTTTCTCGTATACAAAGAGAAAGTATTGTAATCGTCAATTTTCCTTTTACAAAAATAACTCTTTGGAATTAACACAAATTTGTTAATGTGTAATTTTATAATGACATTTTCTTTAAGCCTTTAGCTTATTTTTGAAACAACCAACAGCAGTTACAACTACGCAAAGCTGGATTAAAGGGCCCCTTAGGCAATGATAGTCACAGCGCTCTCCTTTTCCCATCCATAACTTCCAAAACCAAATGTTTTTTATTCACTTTAATTTAATCTCTATATAAGCAGCTTTAAGAAGCACATTTTGACAAACTCAAATAGCAAACACATTTGATTGCGGATCACGTTCAAGAGAGTTTGTTTCAGTACATATATCGTGCATCAAAAATTCAAAATTAAAATTTTAAAGCAATTTTATTTAAAGTAAAAAAGATTACAAAATTTTTTAACACAATCTAAATACTATAGAATAGGACATTTTTAAAATTCTAAAGCATATTTTTTTAGAATATAAAACATACAAAAGGTAATTAATTAGGAAGTGGGTTAGAATAATGTTCTGAAATTCAAGTGATACTTTGTTTTAATTTCAATAAGTTCGAGCGCACAGCTGTTATAAATTAATTGAAAGTACTAAATTAAATTGCAGAAAAAAAAAAGAAAAGATCACGAGTTTTCGAGACCCCCGAAATTGCGGGCCCCTTGGCAGTTGCCAACTTAATAACTCCGGCTCTGCAAGTACATTGCACACCTGTCAACTTTCCCGTAGAGAGTCGGCGTTGTTTTTCGTACACATCAACAATTTTCAGTTTATTCTTGTCCGCTATCCCATAATGCAGGGTTGGGGAAGCTTTTTGCACTGAAAAGGCCTCATTAGCTTTCGGCAGTTGAGCAAGGGTTCCTAAGGGTTATATTAACATTATGAGAAATTACGATTTTCAGTGGAAAATTTGCAATTGTTTTTACTTTCTCGTATACGAAGAGAAAGTATTACAATCGTCAAAAAATTCGATCTCGAGATTTTGACGAATCTCCACGTTTTAGACCTCCCTGAGTCCGAAAAACACAATTTTGGAATTATGTCTTACTGTGTGTCTGTCTGTGAACACGATAATTCGAAAACTATTAGAGATACGGGGAAGAAATTTGGTATGTGGTCTTTAAACATAATTTGTAGGTTTCTATCAAATTTTGGGCCAAATCCGTCAAAGGGTTGACTGTCTGTCGGTCTATATAATCGCATACTTGTAAATATTATATCTCATAAACCCTTTGACTTAGATAAATAAAACTTGGTATCACGTATGCTAACATTAATTATAGATCTGTGCCCAAATTCCGTTTAAATCGGTTAAAAAACAGGTGTTCAAATTGCATATTTAGTACAAAATGCACATTGCGACTTTGTGTTGGCGAGCGTTTCGCTTATTTTACTCAAGTTAGTATGGTTGGCGTTTGATCTTGACGGTCTACGAGGGAAATTGCAGAGAGCCACACTTCGGAAATTATGGCAACCCCTGAATCGAAAGTTCGTTCTGACATTCTCCAGATGCAAGGTATGGTGAAATCTTGCGTGATATCAGCAGTAAGATTTCGTAGTCAAAAACGTTAAATAAAGTTCTGGTTCCTCAGCGCGCGTAAAAATTGAGAACATACGCAATTCTCTTTGAAAAATATTAAGTTTCAGGAATTCATGAATTTGATATGTTTCATTGTAAATCACCATTCATAATTTTTTTCTCAAAATAACCAGGCCTTTGGTAAATACCCCAAAAATATTTACCTACGAACTGGGTGTTTACCCACCCCACATTACTGGTCGTATGTGAGTAAGTTTCGGGGAGGCCACTCCCGCTGGTTGTTTCATCAAAAAGTTTTGCGAGAAGTTACGCCGACCTTAAAAAATACATTTAAAAGTTGATGAATTTGGTGGGAAGTACAGTAGAGTCTCCCTACAACGAAGTCTCTCTACAACGAATTTCTCCCTATAACGAAATTTTTAATCGGAATGTTAAATAACATTCAAAATATTCTCCATGTAACGAAGTGGTTGTCTCCCTATAACGAATTTTTTCAGAGGTTTATCTTTTCGATTTTTGTCATTTTTGAAGAAAGTTGATAGTTTCTGTGTAACCAATTCGCTCACACGTGCCTGTTTCTGGAACCACTCACTCTTAAAATGTGAAAATTTTTCTGAAAATTTAACATCACGAAATGCAAAGCAATGTAAAATAACGGAATTTTTCAAGTAAAATAAACGTGAGTGCATACTATTCTCTAAATTGGTGAATTTTCTTAACTTTTGAGCATTTTATTTATACAATAAAATTTAGTATAATTTTAACAAATTTATAATATATATTACTTCATTTTTAATTGAAAATCATAATTAAATGCATTTGAACTTATCGCACCTATTGAAAAGTTTGTAACATTTACTTAAATAACTGCAAAAATCTCTAATCTCCGTATAACGAATTTTTCAATTGGGACCAAGCGATTTCGTTATAGGGAGACTCCACTGTATATTCCCACGGCCTTAGGAAGAGTTAATTCTGAACCTCTTCCATTGCATTCGTTAAAAACATATTAAAAGGTATTTCTTAATCTCTAAAAACTAAGAAAAATAAAACAACATTTAATATTCAACGCAGTCTCACGACTGTAATCAACTGAATTGACTTTCTCTTGAAATATTAATTGAAGCTAAATTTAATTTTACAGTAAAATGGAAGGCTTCAATGCCTGTCTAATTCACAGATATTTCGTGCAACTCGGAATGTGTATCTAAACGACGGAAACGTCGAACATTTCAGAGATTCACAAATTATCGCCTTCCTGCAGAACCCTTTTCGCATTTAAATTTGAGCCAACAGTTAATTAGGTCTCTAATGGCACTGATATCTATGAAGCAGTACCAGGCGGGAATAATTATCTTTTTACACACATAGCAGATAGATAGCGTTTAAATGCTAGTGGAAATTGGATTTCTGAAAATCGATTTTCTGACACAAAATCCCACTGGCGGAAATGTGATTTTTATTTTATTTGGCGAAAGTTTTGGCGGATTCGGTTCTTTTTTTAGGAGGTGAAACTGTGACTTATTATGCATTCAGAACTCGATATAAAATTAGTTCATTAATGGAGATCATTAGTGTTGCGTTGTAAGATTTTTGATAGCTAAAAAATGGCGCCAATTCATCGGGAAAAGGGTTATTATAATAATTGTGCTGTTAATCCTGAATGAAGAATCTACTAAATCGGAATTTTAAGGCAGGCAGTTAACTATCTTTTCTCTTCTTTCGAGAACGAGGCTTTTTCAGACACTTTCTTTGGACGTAACATTATTTAAAATAATTGCAAATATCTCTCAAAAGGAGTAATATCTTTCTGATGATGTAATTCTTGTTTTAATTTCCTCGTGTACGAAGAATACAACGAAAAAGAGATGTAATCATCGAAAAATTCCATCCCTAGAATTTCACATGTTTCCACGTTTTAGACCTCCCAGAGTAAAAAAAAACACTATTTCAGGAATTGTGTCTTTCATTCTATTTATGTGTAAACGAACATGATAATTAAAAACAAAGAGCGAGTTAGATGAGTGAAATTTGTAGTATGTGGTCCAAAATTTTAGATGAATTCCCTCAAGGTAGACTGTTGTTCTTCCTTGTGCATGTCAACCCAGTAACTTAAAGCTCCAAGGAGGTGGACGAATGAAATCTTTTATAAGGTCTCTACCCCAAAATTGTAGGCTGACATCAAATTTTGGACATAACTTGTTAAAGGAAAGAAATGTTGTTCTTAAATTCGCAAGCTATTCATTTCGTCATACGATGAAGCTAAACGAAAAACATGCCATAGTATGAAATTATATGAGAAAATGGATGGGAGAACATTCTCAATTTTTTAAGGCATGTTTTCATAGTTTCTTAGCAGTGAGCAATTTGGAAGACGTGGCGCTTTTCTTGAGCATTCCAACTATGTAATCCGGTCATGATGTCATTACCGGGTTATATGATTTTGATGCACAGAGAGCAGAGCAACTTGAGAAATCTGGTTGAAACCTATCAACAAGGCTCTTTCATAAAACTGAAGCTGCGCCACTCTATATTTTCTGTGAGTTCCAAAAAATAATGCGCACTCAAGGAATCTTTAACAGGTCACATAAATCATACGACAAAGGTGCAGGCTGCATAATCGTTCGACAAAAGTGTAGGTTACATAATAATGCGAGAAAAGTTCAGGCTGGATAATCGTACGACAGTAGTACAGGCTGCATAATCATACGACAAAACTTAAAGCTGCATAATAATACAACAGAATTGCAGGCAGTATAATCGTACGACAAGGGTGCAGGTAGGTTGAATAATCATACGACAAGGGTTCAAGCTATATAATCTTAGGACAAAAGTTATGGCTACTTAATGGTACGACAAAAGTGAACGCTGCATAATACGACAAAGGTGCAAAATAGGGTGCAGAATCATTGGACAAGGTTCCAAGTTGCATAATCATATGGCTCATATGAGTTCTGCTGTAAAAGACCATCACCGTCCAGCTTCAGTGTACATTATACCATGAAACATCTAATTTGTTTTTAAGTAGTGTAATATTCGGACAGACTTTACTTTTGCAGAAACAGAGGATAATAAAAAAAGAGATGGAGAGAAAGTTACTTTATCTTATTAATCATCTGTTCTCCAATATAGCTGTTAAAGAAAGAACACCTAATTCAATAGGATTTGGTGATCATTAAAATCATAAATAATATTCCAATTCACCCTTTCTGAAATTAAATTTAACTGAACCAAAAAATGAATAATTTTCCTGACATCGAACATCAGTTTCGATCTGAAATCGATTTTTGTCGTAAAATCGTACTACTGGCGAAATTCAATTATTTCCTTTGTTATCGAAAGTTTGAATCTTTTTACTTCTGAAAAGATGAAATATCATTAATTTAAAGTGCGCTTTAAGGTACTTGTTATTTGAAATTACTATTTCTTAATAGCATGTTTGGTGGCTGTGAAGATATTTGAAATCATTTCCAGAAAATGAATGATGTCTTCTTCATCTCAAAATTTATAAGAGAATTTTCTGTTGTACATTTTAAAGTTTCTGAAAATTGGATTAAATTGGCAGTTTTGTTCTGCTTAGCTTTTGAATTTGTCATTTCACAAACAAATAATGTTGATTAAAAAAAATTGTGTTTCGCTTTCTGTTAAAGTTTTTTATTTGTTTTGACTAATCCCTCTTAATCTAGTGCAGCTTGACAATTACATAAAGCAGGCTATTCACATCTCTTCCAAAATGGAATTTTTCGAACACGGGAAGGAAAAAGCAATTATCAGTTTTAAAAACCGATGGAAATTGGCATGGCGGAATGGCAATGCTGGAATTCCAACGAACTCAAAATCCATCACTTCATCCGCCGATTCCAATTTGAGCTTCTATGCAAGGGTAGCGGCACATCAAAGGATCTGCTTAGATTGGGACCTCGCGGCGAGGCTAGAAAATCGGAAATCAGCCGTGTGGTGGAGGAGAAATAGGGGTAATCGAAGAGCGACGGTAGGGGGATAAAAGAGCGGTTGCAGAGCACTTTGAAGCCTCCATGAATGACGTGCGTCATTTTTCGACTTGAATAGGTGGTGTGATGTTTTTCTTTCAAACGAGAAAAGAGTTGAGTACCTTTTACTTCAACCGCAAACCGCAAGCCAACCTGGTGGCTATTAAGAAGACATTGGCGAAGGTAATATCTGCAAGCAGAAAGCGACCACAATGCACAGGAAAATATCTGTCAGATATCGCATTTGGGTCGGTTATCAAGAGATTAGCGGTGTTCTTTCATGTCACACCTGTATAGCTCCTGTGGTTATGAAACCCAGGAACCATCCCACGGTCGGGATTGACCATTGGGAACATGGAAGTTTAGTCGTTGGTCGCCCGGGAGTCCGAATGTCCAGTGGAGTGAAAGGAAGGCGCAGCTCCACCCCTTGAGGTAGGAACAAAAACAGGGGTGTTTGGAGTTGGAAAGAGGAGAGCGGTGAAGAACCGAATTAGGGAAGCTCGAAACGGCGTTTCAGTCTCCGGCAGTGCGAAAGAGCTGTGTGACCAGCTCTGAATTAAAGTCCCGAATTTATTCGGACTTAGGCATCGAACGCTGAGAATCAGCAATTATTTCCGAAATCTCGCCTTATCGAATTTCGAGCACTCCTTGTAGTCTAGTGCTTAGGCTATCACCCGGATAGGGAAACTAGTCTGGCTCCATCTCTTGTGGAACTCTGACTCCATCGGACTTTTAACTCAAACGAACGAACTTTCTTCATAATCCATTAGTCCAGATATCTTGAGTCTATTTAAATGACAGCTGTGTGTGTAATAAAGTACTTAGGTCAACCCAAGCATCGCACTTATTTGTTCACACTTGGTCGCCCATAGGCCAAGACCAGTTGCCCATAGGCCAGTGGGAAAAAACCAGTTTTGGGACAAATGGAATGGAATGGAGTTCAGATGAATGCCCAGCTTAAGACAAGGACTCGTGATAAAGGGAAAGTGAGATAGCTTCGGTTCGACTGAGCGGTTTTGAGCACGCACCTGAGGTAGGAGTCTCCAAATAAAGGAGTAGGTTTTCTTCCTGGAAGAATTCCAGGGGCAAGTGCCCACATTTGTGTTTCGCTTGGAGGAAAAGCTCCAATAGCCAGCACGACTGCAGCGAGCAGCGTTGCTAATAGGTTTAACAGTTTTTGAATATTTCTGGGTACAAGCACAGTTTGCATTGTGATTAATTTATATTTTAAATGTATTAAGTAACTATTTCGGATTTTTTATTAACAAAGATACACCTTTGTCTATAATTTATTCAGCTGATTAAGCACAAACTAAACAAAAGACGTCAAAAAGGGAGCCTATTCTAATAGAAAAATATACATGATTTTTATATGAGAAAAACATATTTAATAAAATTATTTCTAGGATGAATTAAATCGCAGGGAGAGGTGATAATGAATACAAAAATAGTTTTAATAATCAACTAATCAATCCGCATGCGTTTACTTTATCCATGTTGTAGTTCATCCGTCCAGTTGATTATTGTCGCTTGCTCGATATACAGCAAACATTCCTCGACAAAACGCCCAGCCTATCGAATGGTTATTTCTTCACCAATGAATCACACGTATCCTTTTTCCAGTCCTTTTGCATTTCCTGTCATGCCTTTTATTCCCCATTAGCCACTGTCTACTTAACCAATAACAACGAACGGCATACCTGATTGGCGAGGGGGTAGGTGTTTATGAAGTTCCCGGCAGATCTCACAAGTTCACAACATGGTGGGGGGAGGAGTTATTCTGGAAAGCTCATGAAGAGGGCTGAGTTGTCGTGTACCGATATTTCCATAAAACCTTACAGCATTCTTTTGTCTTTCTTATTTTTCCCAGCAAATAAATGCGTAAAATTCCAAACAGTATTTCACAACAAATATCGTCCTGAGCAAGAAAAAATTGTACAACAACTTTTATAAAGAAAATAATAAAGACAACAGTACGCATATGGAGATCTATTTTACAATGATTACATAAAAATTTATACGAACCATCCCATTTAGGGATTCCCCGACAGTTACATTATTTCGCAACAGCACATTGGTAGAACTCACAACATTCTACTCCGATTGAAGCTCTTAAGTATGTGATGCCATAAATCTCTAAAGCGTATATCACATGGACAGCGTACCGTGGACTGTTTCCGTGGGCACGAAGGTAATGCCACTCGCCAAAACAGATTGTAGCACGTGACGCATTGAGACAACCGGTCAGACAGGATTTCGGTATCGTGGAATGTGAATTACGTCACTGTCAAAATCACTCCCGATTGGTTTGAATTTTCCCTGCTGACGATTTTCCGCCACCATCATGTGCATTTTCAAGTCGGATGGATGCAGTCCATGATTTCCATCATCTTGTCTGACCAGTCACGGACTACAAACTTTTTTGGCGAGTGGCATCACCCTCGTGTCCATGGGAACAGTCCACGATATGCTGTCCGTGTGATATATAATGGCATCAGGCACGGGGTGTGAAGTCTCTCTTTTCCCACGACTGGTCGTCCAGATCACACAAGCCGGTGGATGAAAGGAGTCTGCGAGGGATGAACACAAGATGAGCGTGAGAGGATCATAAATCTGTCAACCTTACGCAAGCCTACAAAAGCACAGTGGAGAGCGGTTCCTTTAGCCTTCAGTGGCAAGACCACTCGCGTTTAAGCCGATAAAGACCTCCGTTTAAGATTGACTACAACCAATCAGCACCATGAAGGAAGGCACACGACTGCGGTTGGGTGATTTGTACAGCTTGAGGACGAACCACCAGGAGGCAAGACAACAACCACTCCCCTGTCTTTTGAAGATAAGATGTTTAAAAAAGAGGGAAAGAAAAAAGAAGAGAGAGACGAAGGTAAAAGTACAGAGTGCTACCTCCGTCGATTGGTTGGTGAATCCGAGTTCCGGGAATTGGAACTCAGAGCGACGAAAGGGCGTTTTTTCAGACCCCTTTTGTAGCCGAAAACATCTCGGCTGGAAAGGTGTCCCTTTGGTGAACCGTGCTGCATTTTATCGAGCGTTTGTTTAATCTCGATATTTTATACCGACCCTCGGTATTTCTCATAACTCACCCTGAGTTATCTGTGGATTGCTGAACTCTCATAATTCACCGAACTCTAATGCTAGAACTGTAATCTTAGAGTATCTCACCGTTTGTAACTTCGACGTAGCCAATTTACACATTGCTCGTCTCACAGTGATTTTAGACTTATCTCAATGACTCACGCGATTGACATCCGGGACTTGATTTATCTTTGACTTCAAATTATGTATTTAACAAAATGTACATATAATGTAATGTAGGAAATTAATCAAGACATTTAATTAAAATTATGATGCTGAAAATGTGTGACTTCTTCTATGGCATCACAAAAATTTGCTGATCCTTGATAAAACCCTGATCAAACTAGGCCACGATGCTACAGGGGTATGGTGAGGTGTTCTATTCTGTCCGTGTGATATACGCTTGAGCCACTGGTAGGAACGTTGCTGTCTGCTAGAATCAATTCACTTGATGCATAGTTACACGAAGAAGACAAATGTGTGTATCATCTTAACATCCAAATGCACGTTGTCCTATGCTATGTTGTAACGTTACGTTGTATTTACTGTTTAAAGATACGCAGTCGCTTCCAAAATAAAATTGCACGGTGCGTTGGCGTGAGCATGGTTTTATTCCATTAAAGCCGAAGTTGATGTATTTCATGTTAATGAAACGACAATTAATAAAAATTTTAATCTAAAATATTTAATGAAGCAAGATAATTTCGAAGTTCTTAAAAATTCTCCTGAGTTTAAAGTATTTAACGAAGAATCTCAGATACCTACTCAGATACCTACTGAGTAAATAAGGAGAAAAAAAATATTTGTGAGGCAAAATAAATTCCCAATGGCTTCATCATAGATTTCGTGGGTTTGTTGACTCAGTTCAAGATTTATAGGAAAACATAAAGCTGCTTTTCCCTTTCTACTGTTTCAAGGATTCTCAGTGTTTTGAAGCTGTCAAATAAAGGTGTGAAAATATCCCCTTGCTGTGAAAAAAAAGGCGGACAGCATTTTTCAAGTTGCGGCGTTTTAGAAAGTAGAGATGGAAGCGTATCTTTCAGCTTATGTCTTAATTAACAATTCTATGTACGTGAGTGTTGTCAACATTTTTGAAGTGTTGACTGCTAATATTAACTGGTATACAAGCTTATTATGAAAACAACTTTATGGCTCTCTGGCAGTGGTGGCTCGTCAGCTCAGAAACAAGCAGTGCTGCAAAAGTTGTATAAGCCTAAGTTATAGGAAATGTTGTGCTGAGTATTTTGGTATATAATGATGAAGTACCAAAAATTGACAGTTTTTTAGATAATACAACTCCTCCAGAATTTGATTTAAAAAACTACCTAATAACTGGACAGAGAATATAATATATAAAAAAATATATAAAAATATGAGAAAGTAAAAAAGAGCCGAATGAGGAAGGCAAAGTCGGAAGTCAAGGGCCAAACGAGAGCTGTAAAAATTGCAGTTCGAGTGACTCTAAATTCAAAGGGAGAAACGTTTGCTTTCTTTTCCTTCCATCTGAGCGCTCAGTGTGTGCGAATTTTGATCTTCATGCGGGGCAAACTCTTTGCAGCTCTGGTCTGTCTCTCTCTCTCTCGTTGATTGATTTTCTGTCTTCCTTTTAAGTTTTTATAGCTTAAAAGGAAGACAGAAAACATTTTTGTTTGTATTTTCGTTGATCATTGAACTCTGAAAGTGGAAAAGTAAGCCAATTAGAATAAAACGAAAATAAAGGCTTTCAAAATAATTTCAGGGGGCGAGCCACCACTGTTCTCTGGTTATCATACCGTTCAGGAAAACTGAATTATATTTTGGATGAAGGTATTTTAAGCCATGGGATCAAGAATGATATAAAAAACAACAGTTCAACTCTCACAATTTTGCTACAGTAACAAAATTTTGAAAATTTGAAATGGCAACATCTCTTTTTTTATTGGACTTTGTTTTCCAAGGCGAAAAGCTTTAAATGTCGTTAGAAAGGTACTTGCAGCACGTAAATGCCTTTGCTAGACAGAGACTAAGAAAAAGGTGAAAAATTGTGAAAGTAGAATAAGAAAAAAGTGAAAAAAGGTCACAAATTTTCCACCTGTATGTTTATAAGCACTAAGTGCCATCGTGTGGGAAGGCAAGCTGCCTAGATGAATCGTGAAGCCGACAGTTTAATAAATAAAAATAAATTTAAGGTATAAGCTTTTATTCAAAATTCACTTTAAATGAGAAAACACGTTTACACATTATAATTTCGTCAAAATGAATTCAAAAGTAAAAAATATTTTTCTGATTACAATAAAATGCATCGTTCGAATAAAAGAGTGGGCGCCTTATATAGCACCTCATATTTTGTGTATGTTTCCTTAAAGAAATGGAATATTCCTAGAAGGTAAAGGCGCCCACGCTTTTATTTGAGCCATGCATTTTATTGTAATCAGAAAAGTATTTTTTACTTTTGAGTTCATTTTGACGAAATTATAATGAGTAAACGTATTTTCTCATTTAAAGTGCATTTTTAATAAAAGCTTATACCTTAAACTTTTTTTATTTATTTTATTTTCAGCTTTTTAGTGACGGCTGACACGAATACACACGACATGCTAGGCAGAGTAAACCAAATTCAATTATTGAATTCTCCAATATAAAACACATATTAAAATTATTAGATGCATTTGTACAATAACATTTTAAAAATGATTTAATGACAATGACTTTCTGAAATATAAATCAGTAGTATTTTACGTGATAACTTACAATTATTATCAAGAATGTAATAGAAAAAAGAGAATCAATCTACACGACTTCTTTTTGCTTTGAGTGCGAAACGTTCGGCACACACGAAGTAAAAAAAATCTGGTTGTTGGCGAATTCTAATAGAAAGTAAACCCAAGACGCGTAGAAACACGAGCTATTACATCATTCATTGGTGCAGCGTATAGAGTATTTTCTGTTAGTTTCGTGGTGTTCTTACAACCCTACGTAACGTGAGGTTACCACCTTCCAAACTTCATCGCCCAAATATAGGACTAAAATTTTAATATTTTGTTAGGTTTTAAATATGTATAGATTGCAATTTTTTTGCATTATATTGTATTATCAATGGAAATTCACCACTGTGCTAAATTTCAAAGCTGTAGCTCGATTGGAAGTGGGTAAGAAATCGATCTCAAGATTTGAGAACACAACAGTCAAGTTGAATAAAAGCTTATAAAAATAGTAGCATCTCACTAGCAATATACGCAGTTACAAATTAGTGACATTTTTGAACTTGCATAATGCATGTCCCGTATAACGTGATTTTCCCATTACTCGGAACATACTCCCCGCTTTGTCGTTGTACGAGAGTCCCCTGTATTTATTCTGAACTAAAGATTGCGTAAATATTCGTACGTTTATACGTTTTCCAGTACGTAAAAATGAATAAAGAGTAGTTTATATGTACTGAAAACTCCTCTACATGTAATTCAGTTATTTCGCATCTAAGGAAGTAAAACGAAACGAGAAACGCTTAACTTTCTTCCGAATTTAAGCTCACACTAACCGATTTACAAGAAAATTGTAACTGCGAAGCGACGAAAATCGTTTTCCATAAGACAATTAATCATTATTGATTGAATATTCTCTACATTTTAAGGGAACTCGCCAGAGCTTTTCTTCTTCTCGAAAAAAAGTTTATATCGGCAATAAATAAGAAACTAATAGGAAAAAATGATGCAAAAGAACCATAAAAATGGTCGCATCGAGAAAAAATACGATCGTCGGATGAATAAATTTAATTTAACACTTCCTTGGCGCCATATTTTTTCTGCGCCAACAGAATAAGCTGTAATTTAAGAGGTGTTGTTTACCCGCTTCTCTGCCAGTAAAAATGCATTAATTATATTAATTGAAAAATGTAGGTATTAACTGCTTTTGGAATTTTGATTAATTCTTTAAAATGATGGCGCTTCGGCAAATGCATTAGTAGTATCATAACGTGTTACTGTTTTTAGCCAAAAATGTCATTAGTGGATCCATTATGATGTGTTATATTTAAAAATGTGGGCATGTAAAAAGTGATTTAATTTTTAAAACGCACGTATATTGTTCATATCATCTATATTTTGTTAATCAAGTGATTAAAAAGAATATTCCTTTATTTAAAAAAGTGATGAAAAAATTCATTATTCCTTCGACTCAAAATATATGCTAAGTTGTTTTGATATAGTTAATTATCTATATTAGCACTTCGTGTAAAAAAATTTATTTGAAAAAGCTCTTTGTTTTTTAAAAACTATTTGTGAATTACACATTAGTTTTATGCATTATCGTATTTTACAGAATCAATAAAATCACATTATCATTTTTATACACATCACATTTATACATGTAACCCTTAATAAGGTTTCTTAAATTGCTGAATTCACATTGGGTTCACCTATAAGTAGACACTTCTAAATTCGCAAGTCAAAAATCTTTCAGTATTTGTAGGCAAATCTGTTAAAATATCACTCTGTCTTAAAGAACTTCATGAAATCTGAAGAATAACCATTTAAAAATGCGTTTAATTTTAGTTAATATCCATTAATACTTTGCTTTCTTATTCATTTTTTTCCAACTCTGGGGTAGCAATAGAGATTGGTTGAGACGGGATGTAAAATTTTTCCCCCCGAGTAGCGAGTCAAAAAAGTTTTAAGATGTCCTCTCCTAGAGGAGTGTTTTCTCCTAAAATTAATTTGCTTCAAGTTGTTCTAAATTTTCTTTTACCGTTTAGAAGACACATTGAGACCATTCTGATCTCGATTCTTCTATAATTTGATGCTAAGGATCTACAAAACGTTCGAAGAATATGACGCAAGTTTGACTAGATCTGAACCAATACTTCATAAAGATGTTCAAATAATTTAAATCGAAACTCAGTAAATTTGAAACAGTATTCCAACTAATTTTTTTATTGTCAGTTCTGATACGTATTAGAACTAAGGATAAAACCGTACTAATATGATTTCTGATAGGAATCCAGCGATGATTTCTCCCAAAACAACATACGGTACACCAAAAAGTGTTAAAGGATATTATATATCATTTATGATTTTTCAGCAGGCATTACACCGACTTTCATGATAAAGTAATGTATTTACTTCATTAAGACAATGAAATAGATTTTCCCATTGAAAATTAAAAACTTTTAATACCTAAAATGTGCTTGAAATGAAATGGGAATGTTTGTGAGAAAATGTTTTGTGTATGAAAAATAAATATACCGGAACATACCAATGGGTCTCATTCTCATGTTTTCCGTGAATCTTTATACTGGTGCATCATCTCCTATCATTAAATATATAAACTAGCGACTATAGTTCAGATTTTCATATTTCTCTGGCCAATTTTTAACACAAAACTATTTCTGACAGTATGTAAAGCACCAGTTGAGTGAAATTGATAGACAGAATACTAGTATTATAGACTGTTCGTGGAACTGCGTCTAGACAGTATTCAACTCCTAAATTTAGTAGTAGTGTCTAAAGTGTAGCACCTGTTCATGAAATATGGTCTAAAAGAAAGCTTGACGCTACAGTATCAAAGAAGAAAATAGTCTTCTCGAAACTACATTTTACTACATAAAATATACTTGCTTTTCAAAGTATTTCTTGACCATAACTATATTATGTGTATTTTGTCACTACTCTTACTATCAAAAGAAAAGAAATGAATGGGTGTTTTTATAGTTTAAGGAATCGTATAACTGGAAGAATTTCTTTTAACTTATTTTTGAAGTTTTTGTTCCGAATTTTTGGCATGAAAAGATACAAAGTGGATTCTTTTTTACTGTACATATTTTAAAATAAAGACATTATATATGACTGCTTGACATTTAAAAAATCACATTACCTCTTTTACTATCATAGGATACTGATTAAAATGGAATCCGTTCTACAATGACGACATAAAAATCTATATGAACTGATATCATATAGGAATTTTCCGACAGTTACATATTTAAAACCTGTGAAGTCACTGTTTGAATCATGTGTCTGTGAAGTCACATGACAAATGTAATTGCGCATGTCATCTAAACATGCATCTGCTTCATTCAGTGGCGAGGTTTGTGTCATTATCATCTTATACAGGGTTGTTATAATTAAAGCTCGCATATTCAGCTCTAAATACCTTTCTATGGCTCCAAATGAAACGAAATTTCGCTAGAATGTTGTGCAAGTGTTGCGCTGTGTAAAAATAAAAAAAGTTAACATTTCGCCAAGCTATCTGAAGATTTCTATGATCTGTGATCTATTTCTAGAGCTATCTGAATGAGCGAATTTAGTTTTAATAACAGTGGAATGACTTTTCATTGATTTATTTAGCAAAATGTCTGCAAAAATCACCTCGTACACTAGGGCAGCGCCATTTATGGACGAAAATTTTAGCTATTTTCTTTTGTATTTTCTTCCTTCTCGTGTCCTTTTCTTTCTTTGTTTTCCCGTTTTCACAAGAGCGCATCACTTGTACTACATACTATTGAAATTTTGCTTTGTTTGGAACCATAGAATCAGCTCTAGGCCTTTTGAACGGGCGAACTTTAAGTAGAACGACCTGTTCTTCGTTTACGTTTTGCGCAACATTTTTGAATAGAAACCAGTGCGAGTGGTCTCCCCTACACTTTCTCGCATGCTCCTAACACATGTGGAGAAAAAATAAGCTAAAAGGCAGTAAAACAAAAAGCGTCCCTAACGCAGTGGAGAAAAAAAGCTTGGGAATCGGAAGCTTGGAGACGAAAGGCGTGGATAGAAGCGGAAAGGATTAGCGCAAGTGAATCGCGCAATTACGCAATAACGGCCTCGCGTCATTGTGTGATCAGAAAAGACAAATAGGCGATTTGAAAACATTTTTTTCCACCTATTGAAACGAAAATTGGTTAGCAGGCCTCATACCAATTTTTATTTATCAAAGCCGTAGGGTTTACGAGTTATAATGTTTAGAAGTATGCGATTATACAGACCGACAGACAGTCAACCCTTTGACGGATTTGGAACAAAATGTGATAAGGACCTACATTCCTTATGATAAAACTGTGTGTCAAATTTTATCCATCTAGCTATTTAAGTTTTTGAGATATAGTGTTCACATGAACACGGACAGACAGACTTCCCTTAGAAGGATTTTGTCCAAAATTTGATAGAAACCTACAAATTATGTGTAAAGATCACATACCAAATTTCAACCCTGTAGCTCTAATAGTGTGTTCACAGACGGACAGACACACAGACAAACATGATTCCCAAATTGTGTTTTTCGGACTCAGAGAGGTCTAAAACGTAGAGATTCATCGAAATTTCGAATTCGAATTTTTTGACGATTACAATACTTTCTCTTTATATACTTCGTGTACGAGAAAGTAAAAATGTTTAAGCGTTTGGCTGCTTCAAGGCGAAAAAGACAATTTTCGTACGAAAACGTTTTTTAAGTTCCCACTTTATGATCCTGAATTATTACAAGTAAGAACTGTAAAAAAACCGAAAAAGATTTTTTAATTCTGCATCACATTGTGTACCGTGTTCTTTTAGGCCTACCACTGATAATGCTAACCAACACGCTGATATACATATTTATTAATTTATTGGTAAAAATATAAAAAAGTGATCTAATAAGATATCTTATAAAATTATCTAAATATTTTATAACTTTTAACGAAAATTAATACAATTTAGATTAGACATACCCAAAAACAATGCTGATGGAGTTGAATTATTTTATTATAAATAAAACACTATATTAGCTAAACTAAAGGTTGAAGTGTAATAAATAAAAGACAAAGAAAACCTGATTTCACTTCCTCTATAAGAGCTAAAATTATACTACAGGTGAAAAACAAAGCAACAAAGGTTGAGCAATTATTTCAATCATTAAAAAAATTGTTCTGATACAAGTAGCAATCGCACGAGGCGCAGTGGATTCAAAATTTGAATTGGCGCGAGTTACTTTACGATTATTTTGTGAACATGAATTAACCCCATTAACCGCTGTTTTAATTTAAAACTATCATTTGCTTTGATTGTTCTAAGTTTCACAGTACTGATAAATATTTGTCTTTTATTCTTTTTATGAGTTTAAAATTATTAAGTAATTTTTCTATGATATTTTCAAATTTCGTTTGTCTATTTTTGTAAACTGAGAATGATTAAGAGCAACGAAATTATTAAGTGCAAAATTATTAAAATAAATATCGAAATTGAATTTTTATATATTGTTTTCTAAAAACTTATTGAGTATTCATTGCCTTTAGTCCATTTATGTTTAAAAAGTACAATAGGTTTACTTGTATTGGGATACATCGAAATAAAAAAGAATTGCAAATTTTCCTCAAGTTATTAACAGCAGTTAAAAATCTTTAAGATTTTGACATACAATTTCTATACAGAAAGGCGCTTTCTATTATTTCAAAAGAAAGCAAATAATCAAAAATGCGCTAATTTCGAAGTTTTGTTTAATCTAAAATAAATGTCATAGCGTTTTAAATCATTACCAAAAACACTTTTTAGTAATATTGATTGCGATAAAAAAGCTAAATTTAATAAAATTGTCTACGTGTGGAATTTGATTAAGTATATATTTTCCTAGATGACATTTAGAAAATTATTTTTTTAAATTTCATAAAAAGTTAAGGAAACTGAAAATTCCCTTTTTGTGAATAAATATTGATCTTACAGCATTGAATACTTCTTTTCTAACCTTAAAATCCAACTGAAAAACTGCAGAATGCATTATTTTATAATGTTAACATATTTTATGTTATTGTACGGGAATTGAATAAATGAAATATTTTTTTATCAATTTCTTAAGAGTTTCGTATTTATTCAATGAATTCCATTTTCATTTTCTTGTTCGGCTGCGAACGCCGGGAAAAAAAAATAGCGGAACACGCTTATAACGTTTTCATGAATTGTGCAAACGTTCAGAACTGTCTTCTCTCACGTAAAAAGAGGATTTTTACCCGAAAAGAAAATAAACGAGAAAATTTAAAGACTGCTTCGGCTCCGGATTTTATTGAAAAAAGAGGGTTTTTTACATAACAAAGGCATACTCGTCTGTATTTCTCTTCTTCCGGAAAAGAAAATGCTTACATTTCGTGAATTCAATGCGTTTCTGCAGCACACAATCCTAAAACGTGAATCAAAACCTAAATTTCTTTTTTAATAATTCCAATTCCATCTTTTTGCCGGATTTCCCGTCCCTTTATATTCTTACTTTCGAAATTTTATGTCAGTTCTTTGTGTGCACTTGAAGAGGTATTATGGCTTGGTGTGCACTGTGGCTGTTGCTTTGAAGGATAGCCAAGTTTTACTTTTTGTTATTAATATGTATGTTTGATATTCTTAATCCAAGCTGTTTGATATTCTAATTCCTAGAACACACACAATGAATCATTTTATATCGCTCTTTCATAACATAAGCTTTCTTTAGAAGATTTAATACATAAATTTAAGTACGTATATATGAATACAATGAACAACAAGCACAACGAGTGAATCGTAGAGGTATTAAAAAACGCATTAAAACAAAAGTTGAGTACAGAGAATATAAAAGTTCAAAACACAAATCACAATCACAAAAACATTAAAAGACAGACTAGGATTCTAAAAGTCGTATATTGTCATAGTAATATCATAAAAATACAAAAAAAAAATAAATAAAAATTTCAAGCACTAAGTCAAAATACCATTTAAAAAAGCAAGGATTAAAAAGTTAAGCATATACAAGCACTAAATCCTAAAAGACACATTAGGAGTTTAAAAGTTCGAAGAAGAAAGTGCACAGGAGAGATAAAAATGAATTGCAGTGTACAAAAATTGAAAAAAGACCCATGAAAAAACGCCAAATAAACGGTTGAATACATAAGACTAAAAAAATTAAAAAGCATAGAAATCTTAAAATTAAATACAGTTGAGTATAAAACAGTGAGTGTAAATATAACATACATCTTTATGGAATATTGACTAAATTATCTAAAAAATGGTCATTGTATAGCTGACAGCTCCGTTGAACTTCGTTTATTTTGATTAAACTTCGTTTATAAAAATGGCAATCGATATTTCATCCACTTCCTGATGTGATAGAGTTTTGAAATCTGATACATTCATGTGTTCTTAATGACAATGGACTATTTTTTTAAAGTTCAGAACGTATTTCTATATTATCAGAACATAGTTATCAGGTAATCTTAAATTAAATTAAATTTTGATTCCGTACCGGAATCGGTGAATTTGAAAAACAGTTGATGTCTAGATTAATAAGCAGAATATAATTAAAATAAAAAAATCTGGTGTTTAGTATACAAATAAAAGTGCGTTTTAAAAAAATGTTTTAGATAAAATTTATTACATTATTAAACTCGCATATTAGGATTCTAAGGTTATTGAAATGTAAAATTCTTGTGTGTGTTTCTTCAAAAGCTTCAATGTTTGTAAATGAATACCAGAAAAACTACATACTAACGAACAGAAAATGTTTTTCTTATTATGAATGTGTTTTGTATAAATATGCACAAAGAAACCGATAATTATCGATTATTACCCTTTTATTATCGATTATTACGTCACTTGTTCCAGTTTCATAAAATAATCGTACCATATTGTTAGTTGCGTTCAGATAAGTATATAAATTTCTGTAAACCATATGAAACTAAATGTGATAATAAGAATTTTCTTACCGGTGTTTATGAGTAGTAAGAACATTCATAGACTGATGTTAATGTGCTGATAATGATTTAAATGATTTTGAATTACATAGCTGTTGCACTCAAATATTTGTGTATTAGGGATTATCGTAACTTTGATTTATATTTGTACCATTACTATTTTTCCCCTTCACTATTAATTTCAAATAATTCCGTCATTATTTGTTTGTTCACTAATAAAATTGTTTGCTTATTATATATTAGACTTGAAGAAGAAAAGTTTTTTGATAAAAAAATAATAAACTGTGAATGTTATTAATATTTTGGTAAAGTAATTAACAATTAACGTTCTAAAAAATTTATTTTATTCAAAAATAATTTTCAAAATTAGTTTTTAAATTATTTTTCATTTACTTTATTAATTTATGTGCATTTCCAAAACATGCATTTCCATTTTTGTATGATAAAATCGTGCATATTTTGTACAATGATTTTTTATTACGTCTAAAGTCTTTCTATTTCCTATCACTCTCCAAGAAAACTTCATAAGAAATCTTGCTATTGTTATCTTATCTTTAACTCGTGCCTATTGTAACATCTTTATTGTTTTTTCGGAATTCTCTTAAGAGCTTAGAGCTAATTGCTATATGTTTCTTCGGGCAAATAACATTGGTCAACATATTTCCAGTTGAAACTAATTTAAGAAGTTTCTTTTATATATATATATATCCCCATATCTTCCGTTGACAGACTGATTATCTGCAAGATGGCGAAACAAAACATCATCATAAAAGATTTCCTTTTACAAGATGCTACGATGCAATTATCCGATATCTCTGCCTTATCTCGCCAGTCCAATGAAGAGACAAACAAGAAATTGTCGAGCCGTTGGAGTGATATACACTCGACGCAGTAAATGAACAAAAGCGCTTCTGTTTGTTTCAGAAGTGAGTACTTGACCCAAGATAGTGCAGAGAATCCACGTGTATCTTCCCCTTCTAAGATTCGGGCATGTCACAACTTCTATTCTTTACGTTTATCGTGGATCATAACAGTTGAAATGGAAATAGAATTTGCCCTAATATAAAAGAGACTTCGTGAAAATGTTCCACTTATTCTATTGTAGTTTGTCTGAATTTCGTGTAGGCATTTATTGCATTTCACAAACAGTTTTATATAGATGAAGTAATAATTTTTATTACGTTTCAACAAGATGTTTATTTATTTAAGCCTCGCCGGTTCCATTTAGCCAAACGAATAAGCGGGCGGGAAAGATTCACAATAACATAAATAATATGCAAAAGAATTTAGAAAGGGGTTTAGAAAGACATCGAATGGCATTTAGAACAGAATTTAGAATAGCATAGAAAGGAATTTCGAACAGAATTTAAAATATAGAAAGGAATTTAGAACAGAATTTGAAATATCATAGAATAGAATGTAGAAAAGAATTTAAAATAACATATAATAAAATTTGGAAAAGAATAACATAGAATGGAATTTAGAACAGAATTCGAAATAACGTAGAATAGAATTTAAAACATAATATAAATAATATTATGTAGACAGACATTAGAAAGACATCGAATGGCGTTTAGAACAGAATTTAGAATAGCATAGAAAGGAATTTCGAACAGAATTTGAAATATCATAGAATAAAATGTAGAAAAGAATTTAAAATAACATGTAATAAAATTTGGAAAAGAATTTAGAATAACATAGAATGGAATTTAGAATAGAATTCAAAATAACATAGTATAGAATTTAAAACATAACATAAATAATATTAGTTTATAACTAGCTAATACATACTAATATTAGCTTGTACATAATAACAATTGATAATTCGACACATGATGTTTATTGGGGTAGATTATCGGTAAAATCTACAAATATATGAGCTCAAAAATTAAAAAATCCGTAAAATGTTTCAGTCTGAGACGCATAAAACTGCCTGAAAATAGGGTCATTGAGAAAAGGGGAGAATCATTTTTATTTCTAATCGATTTAATTTGGTATGTTACTTGACCGTTACGATATGCTAAAAATAATAATAAAAAAAATTGAAATTGTTTACAGATAAGTTGTTATATCGTTGCTTGCCTGAAACCTGCTCTTCGGAGTGTATTTCTATTTGATTTGATCAGACATTTTGACGCACAATATTAATACTAAAAAACTGTATATAAAACTTTTAGCTTTTAAAAATCTGCTCAATTCAAGTGTGTTTATGTTCATTTATGAAAAAATTTATTATTTGATCTTGACACATTAGCACTGTACAAAAAAGAGCTTTTTGAAAAATTACTTAACACTTTTCAGTAGAATTATAAAAACGTATCTTTGAAACTTTCTTTACTTTCTATCTCTTTAATACCTGTCTTCAATTTCGAATTTGACTTCCTTTCATAAGAAAACTGCTGTACGTGAAATTGAATCTTTGACTATTTTCATCCTTCACATGTCTCAAGCCTGTTTGCTTTCAGCATTCCATGCTGTTCAAATATACGAGCTTTTACCGAAAGATCTGCTAGAGAACATTTCCAAAATACGTGACACAGCGCATTGCCTTCGAACAGAATACACAATCCATAACTTAGCGGCACCTTGACAGAAAGCGGGCCTGGCCAGGTACAAGCTCAAAGACAATGCGGCCATAAATAAAGACGAAAAACCGAGTTGGGATGAAACTCCGGTGCATAAAAGCGAGTATTCCCTGGGTGCTGGACATTGTTTGCATTTTAGGGTTGTCTTATTTTCAGTGATTTATGCGCTGAGGAAATATCACCGTAAACGTATTGCGCCTCTGTACTCTTTGGTGATTCCGTGGGATCCATATATGCAATTTAGAAAGAATGTTGATGGATGCACTCATAAAGTAGCTGAAAACTCATAGAGTAGTTCAAATTAACTTAAGCTGGAACTTACGTAATGTGATTATTTGTTCGGTAAAAATCGTCACAAAATTGTGTTATATTAAATTGAATTGATGGGAAATATAACTCAGGTTTGTTTTTTTATTATGTGGGAAAATGAAAACCTTCAATGAAAAGTTCATTTTGTGGTTTAGTTGTCATGCAGAAAGAAAAGTATTTAAAGGAGTTTCGAACATGATAATTGTAGCATGATAATCTTTTAAGCTTAATTCGACTATCTTGTTATAATTTTTAAGAATTTATTCTTTATTCTATACAGACATGACACATTTTCGCGGAAACGCGGATTTCCGCTTTTTCGGCATCGAATTTTATAATTCTTAGTGTTCTTTTATTTAATAATTCTACAATATTTTAAATATCTCAAGCACTTTTTATATAAATTTATTTTATTTTATTGTTCAATTAATCATATATATTTTACTTCTCGGTATTTATGTTTAGCAGGATTCTTTATTTATGAAGTTCAGCTTTTTTTGTTCCAAGCCTGTGCCATGTCTGTCTATAGCAACGACAACGTGCACAATAAAAATGTATTTAATTTTGTTATAAAACGCGTGTGTATAAATGCAGTTACTAAATAAATAGAAGTTAATACAGTAAAATATACTCAAAAATATTTAGTAAATTTTAATTATAGAGAAAAAAAATGCATGGGAATAAAGTTGGTATCAGTATTACTAAGTGGTGTGAAAATGTTTTTTGTGCTACAATATTGTAGATAAACGTTAAAATTTCGATAAGTTTTCAGTTAAAATTCTAATTAAAATCTTGAAAAATCATTTCTTAGTGAGAACCTACGACTCAAGAGGTAACTAGTTCCCGAATTTGGTGTATCTAGGTGCAATGGTTTGTCCTGTAGAGAGCTGTGAACGATTTTTGCATCGGACATGTCACATCACAGAATTTACAGATAGTATTCAGGCTATAAAAATTACCCAAGAGGTAACTAGTTCCCGAATTTGGTGTATTTAGGTGCAGTGGTTTGTCCTGTAGAGAGCTGTGAACGATTTTTGCATCGGACATGTCACATCACAGAATTTACAGATAGTATTCAGGCTATAAAAATTACCCAAGAGGTAACTAGTTCCCGAATTTGGTGTATCTAGGTGCAATGGTTTGTCCTGTAGAGAGCTGTGAACGATTTTTGCATCAGACATGTCACATCACACAATTTACAGATAGTATCCAGTCTATAAAAATTAGCATATTAAAAATATTTTTGAATAAACAAAGAAGAATAGCCTTCGTGGTATTTATTTGGAAGGGTTTAATGCTAAACGTATGTGTTATATACACGTTTCATGTTTTTCGTTTAATAAATCTCCGTTTAGTTTTTGAGGAAATGAATAGTATGGTTTAAAAAAGTTTATACTGGCCCTGTTTCTTATTTTTTTCAATCTTCAATTCTAATGCAGGTGTAGTAATGTTGAGCCTTTTTTACAATTCGTTACTTTGCACAAAATATACAATAAAAGTCTTTACAATACGGTGGAAAAGTCCGTGTTCTTCCTTGATTTTAAATTTTTTAAAATTTTTACTAATCCCCATGGAATCAGAAGTATGGCAAATAGTTCGAGACTAGGTATTGAAAAAAAGTCATTTTAAATTGAAGTTGAAACTTCTTATTCAATAATTTTCTTCTTGAAATAACAAATCCATTGTGCTAATGGATATCTGCAATGGAAAACAAGAATGAATTTTCAACGATGAGGTAATTCAAATTCTTCCATTGGAAATATTTTTGAATTTTAATTAGTATATTTTTTTATATTTACGTCAGAAATAATAATGCCAGTGGAAGATTGTCAGAAATAATTTTTTAATTTCATTTTTTTTCATGTGCATCATTTAACGCTCTCCGATAGATCTCGAAGTTCCAAGAAATCTAGAAACTTATAATTAACTTGAATTTTTTTAAGAGTTCGACTTGGTCAGCAGTTGACAGGTTTGTTTTAATAGAATTTTTGTTTTAAAATAATGAATAACTTTTAAGTAATAATAATTTTGACTTTAAAAGTAATAAATAATAATTATTATTCATAACAAACAATAATTATTAAGAAATAATAATTATTATTTAAAATCAAATTAACTTTAAAGATAATGAATATACCTTAATGACGATTAAAATTTTTTCATTATTTTAAAATATAAGTGCCACTGAAATAAACTTAAAAGTTTAATTAATATTATTTTTTTGCAACCATTTGTAAATTTTTTAATTTTTACCGACCGCATCAATTTTGTATCAAAACAATCTTTCATGCCATTTAAAAGACACATTTACGATAAGTTCACGAAATTCATTCAGAAAGAGACCTTTAAAAGTATTCTATATTGATAGGAAGAAAAAACTTTTCAAGCACTTTTTGAAAACGGACAGAGATCAGCACTTTGACTTCATCCAAAGTTCTGGGTTCTTCTTTTCACAGAACTAAGTTTCGAATATCCGAAATAAAAGGACTTCTATTGGAAGAAATGCTACGTTCTTGTGGCACCCGTACAAACTTAAAATTTTATCTATCCGTTGATAGCCGCCAGTTGGGGTTTCAAATTGTGGTGAGACGCGGTAATGATGGTTTTTGCGAAACCCTTCTTGGGGCTTGCAAAGTTTAATGGCCCATAGAGAAGGAATAACTAAAATGTGTGTACCGAAAAAGGTTTCGAAACATCGTAAATGTAAGGATCAAGTTTTTCAGATTGGAGTGAGACTTGTATTTCTTTTTAAAATTATTTACTGGACATGTTTTTCATGAAACAAAAAGAAAATTATATATATATCTAAACGTATGAATATACAGGGTTAGCCTAAATGATTCATCGGGTTTCAAAACACTGTGTATTGAGAGATACATGACCTACAAAGACGGGTGATACATGACAAGATAGATACACTCCCCGAGTTTAAAAGCCCGCCTCGTGGCTCTCATGCTCGCTAGATGGCAGGCCTGTAGCGGCTCTGTACAAGATGGCGGCAATGCAGGAGAAGAGTTTTTGTGCGTTGGAATACGAGAAGTATTCTTCGGTTACGAGCGCTCAGCGTGCATTCCTACGCAAATACGGAAAAGCTGCACCTGGTCATTTGTAATATGTACCAGAAACTTGGTGCGTGTATGTATCTTTTTATGTATCACTCGTCTTTGTACGTCGTATACTTGTAAATAAACAGTCCTTTGAAACCCTATGAATCATTTAGGCTAACCCTGTATATAAAAGAACAATTTTTATAAGTGTGTATGTTCGCTTTTTTGTTCTTTATGTACGCCCATACAGTTTGATTTACAGGGGTCAAATATGGCACAGTGATAGATTAGCACAAGAGGGAGCTAACGCCGTAAAAATTCAAATTAGATTTTTATTTATTTAATTTTAAGTGGCAAATTCTGGCGGTTTTTGCCTATTTTTCTTTTTTATCCATTATTACTTAAAGAAGTTACTAGCTGTATGGCCCGGCGTTGCACGGGCTATCTCGAATAAAAGGATGTTCCCGAGCGGAGAGAAATCTGCCATTCACATTTAAGTTATAGTAAATCATCAAAGTTTCAGTATGATGTTAGAAGGGGACTTCTGTGCGGAAGCGGATCTTCAATTGACCCCCAAAAGGCCTAAGATTAATTTGCATCACTATTATTTTTACAAACTTTTATTTTTAAATATGAATTTTACTTAAAAACAAACAAATCCCACACACCTTTTGCCTCCAACAACAGCAGCAGATCATCTAATTCCCAGAACTGAAATTATCCAGCATCACCAACGTACCATTACCTGAGATTAAATTACTTGCTTCATTACAAACTGCACATTTTGTTTTGTTTTATTAAAATTTAAATTTATTTGCAAATAAACGAATTTTGAATAGAATTTGAGTTTAATTGATATTTCTTGTTAAATATATGTTTATCCCTGAATTTTTTTATATCTGAATTTTACTTAAAAACCCGTAGCTTTCGAAATTTATATATTTCTTTTGTAAATAAAGATACTTTCACTTTTATTTGAGTTTCATTGATTTGGATTCCTTTTCTAAAAGGTTTAAGTTTACTTTCAAATAAATTAATTTTGAATTTTATTTGCGTTTCCTTGATATTTCTAGCTTCTAATTGTTTTTTCCATGATTTTTTTTCTGTTGTAAACGAATAACTTTAAAATTCTATTTTATTTGCTCAATAGATGGCAGCACGCGACTGACCGATTTTGAGTATTGAAAAGAAAGGACCAGAAAGTTATTTTATGATTTTTTTCGTTGTTTATAATTTCAAAACACCAAGTTTGCTAAATAAGAGAAAAACCCTTTTTATACAAATTAAAACCAGGTTTCGTTAAATAAATAAACAAAACTCCGGAGTCAAAATTGCCAATAAACAAAAATATATATATATATATGCAAGAAAGTTGGATGACAAAGCTCTCGATAGGTGGCAGCACGGGGGAATCAATCAATATTAAGTTTTGAATTAATATCTTTTTAACTAATTGCAATTTCGGAATTTAAACAGTCGAAATGGATTCCTTGAATTATTTTCCATCTTTTGGTACTTACGGCTATTTTAAGGATTCAGCGGTTAGTAAGAAGATAGAGGGACGTACATACATACGTCTGTTGACGTTCGAATTTTAATAAGAATGATATTTCCGGTGTTTAATTTTCTTCTTCCAAACTTCTCGCATTTTCATTCAAATCATACTATTATAAGGTGATATAAAGGCTGAATTTGAAAGTTCTCTAAGGATATTTACATTTGTTGGGGAAATTAGTGACATTATTTGAAAAAAAGAAACGGAGTGGGGATCATATGAAAATATTTGGACCCCGAGCAACACCGGGTTATCAGCTAGTTTACATTATAATAGACACTGCAAAGCCGTATTTCTTTTGAACATTTTAAATTAAATACCAATTTGCTTTCATTTGTCTCGTTCTTTAATTCTGAAGGCTATATTTCTGTGAAGAAGAAAGTGATTTACGGAAGATTTTGTATTTCATCAATTTTTCACTAAACATAAAATACATCCCGTTGCTTTTTAATTAATACAAGGCCTTGATAACAATTGTTGTAGTAAATACAATATAATTAATAAACATAATCAATTCAAATATTTTAATAAATTCTTAACAGTTTTACCCACTTTCTTGTGTGCAATTCTTGCTCCATAGGATTTTAAGAATTGATTTTTTAATTCGAAACCAGTAAATTAACCTCCTCAGCGTCATTTGTTTTGAAGCGAAAAAAACCCCGATTTATGTATTCTTTTCGCTACGTTTTATATTGACACTAATTCAGTGAACCATAAAACATGACTTCTGTTATTTGTCTGACAAATATAAATTTTTTTTCAAAATATTATTTCAATTTAAAGAAAATCTAAAAGTACAGCCCGAATTCGACACATAACTATAAGTTTAGTAAAAAAACTCATATGCCAAATTTCGTCCTTTAAATTTATTGCGTTTTGAAATTAATGTTTTCACATACACTCGGACAGACAGACAGACAGACTTACTGTCAATGGATTTCATCCAAAATTTTATAGGCATCTACAGTTTGGGTGCAAAGACCCCATACCGAATTTCTTGTATGTAGTTCGTTGCGCCTTTAAGTCATCATACTTTCAGACAGACAGCCAGACAGTATAGAATATGTCTAGCATGCGAGCATGCAGATTTCACCCTAGTCGTAGCCAAACGGATGATAAGAAAGGCCTCTGCGAATCCGTCCACCCATCATAAGAGCATCCAAGGGCTCGACGGGTTTCTAAAAAAACAAACGGCCCAAGGCACATCAAGTAAAACGATCAAGTATTAATTGAGCATCCAATTTAATAGTAATTTATGTATTTAAAATAATTCGCAAAAACAGAGGATCACTCCTCCAACCCCACCGATTGGACCAATTGGACCTATTTCGACAATTTTTATTTCACATTAAGGCTTAGGACCCCTGCATATGTAATCGATGGTCGCCTCTCACCAAATACCTTCCAGTTTCGATATATATCGCAAAATAAAACTTTGGCAGAGTCCCTCAGCCTCTATAACCGCTAATTCGCCAATTTATTTCGCCAAGTTGCAAGCATAGTCACAGGCTATTAGCACTACAGGCCAACAGCTGGTCGCCGAAGGCGGCTAGTTTTATTAAAACAGATGTAGATAGAATTAGACTGACAGATATGATTCCAGAAGTGGCTGATGAACGGACTCGGGCAAGTCTAAAACATGGAGATTATCAAAATATCGAAGTGGATTTTTTGACGGTTACAATACTTTCTCTTCGTACGCTTCTTGTACGAGAAAAGAAAAAGTAACATAATATTCGCTTACCAATCATGAATGTTTCTCATTCAGCATCTTTCCTGTTACACTTTAAATCCCCTTAGTCCACATCCCGACGCCCTGCTGTATTTAAGATTAACTCGGAAAGAATGAAGAATCAATCGATGGCTGGCGGGAAGGTTGTAATTGTTGGGTGGGGCCTTGTTTTGACCCGATTTCGCATCTAAGCATGGCTTGCATCAGATCGATGAAAATGAAATTAAGGGATATGGAATTAATTGATTTCTCCTGCAATCGATATTAGAGAAATAACTCTATCCATGACTAGCCGGGAGAAAAAGCCTTGGAAAGCTCTAGCGTGAGATCTTTTAAATACAATAATACAGAGAAACCTCTTCAGTACATCGTTCCTTTGTATGTCGTTCTCGTCAATGCGCCACTTTGTTTTGGTCCCTTTCATTCCTATTCCTTTTAATACTTTAAAAAATTCCGGAATATGTTTTTTACGGAAGAATAAGCACAGATAAAACCCGTTTATTTGGCGTTTCCTTCGAAGTAACTATCTTGTGCGACTATGAATTTTTGCCATCGTCCGTACTGAGATGGAAATGCAGATTACAAGCCTCCTTTTGTTTCCTCCTTCAGTGCCTTCATCGCTGCACTTCTTCGGAACTTGAGAATCGTTGCGCCTTAAGCAAATTTTTCACCCAAGGGAAAAATCACATGGGCCGAGATCAGGCGAATAAGCTGGTTGTGGAAGCACCCAAATGTGATGTATTGACCAGTAACCGGCGCCTTATCGTGATGGGGCACCCACGGTATGACCTTTCCCGTGACGGAAAATTTTCAATGCCTCTAATCACGAGCTATGCGCTTGCGCTGTACGTATTTGAACTGGGTGAAACCTGTTCCGACTAGTCGGACAGATGATACTCTTTTTTGTTCTCGTCAATACGCCATTTTGTTTTGGTCCCGATTCATTCAT
>BGPR01005308.1:0-14280 GCA_013235015.1 Araneus ventricosus
TGTCTAATGAAGTTGGATTTGAATTTCTTAACGTATCTACTGAATTTGATAAATTTTAAAAAAAATAGTCATTTTGCATTCGAAATTTTATTTTTGTTTTTAAATTTGCTGCATCCGACGTTCTAATAACACTATTATTTTCAATTTTTTTCAGCTTATAACTGGGACGATTCTGTCGGATTGGCAAAAACAAGAACGGCTAAAAGATCTTTCCCGTTTTTTCAATCTTCGATTTTTTCCTGGTCAGTTGAAAGATATTTTTATCTATCGAGATTCCTCCCGCGACACTTTTCCAGAACTTTGCTCGCAATTTGATTGGGTGACGGTGCAGAGCGCAGGTGACGTCATAACCTTCAATTGAATGACGACCGATTGTTATTTTCGGCATTATCTTAACGTGTTATTTGTCTCGCATATTTTGGTCGCTGTATAATAATGATTTCGACGTTGCAATATTTTAATATTGTTTCGGATTAACGTACTCTTTACTGTTTTTCTACAGTTGAAATGTCATTATCGAGAAGAAAAATAAGCGGGAAAATCAATAATGTGAATCTTTTGTTTTATTTTCATAACTTTTTCATGCCATTGTGGGCGTTTTTTTTTTTTATTTTGTTGAAGTCCTGATTCCACGGGAAACGCCGTGCGCGTATTTCTAGTAAATTATAAATATGTTAAAATTACTTGATAAGAGTGTTTCTATCAGCATCTTACGCATTGACGATTTTGTTTTGATGCCATATATTTGATAATTTTTTTTAGTATACTAATAGAAACGAGTTTTCTAAAGAATTTTTTTATCTTATTCATTAATTTGCTTTGCAGTGCTTTCTTCTTATTAACAGTGGTATCTGAACTTCCACCTTTGTCGGCCTGTGTGTAAGCAGCATCAGCGTCTCCAGCCGCTTAGCCCCGTGCTTGATTACCAATTAGTGGAGTCTATACCGGTTTAATAGGTGGGGCTGGACAAAACCAGCGGGAGTGGTCTCCCCTAAACTTTCTCGTATACTTCCCAAAAAGGTGTCATTTTCCCTCTAACTAGGGTTGCCATACGTCCCGTATACTATTTGTCCCGTCTGCTTCCTAAACTCTGAGTCATTTTAATTTTAAAATGACCTGCGCCCATTTTTATGATTATGTGTAAAAAGAAAATGATAACTATTAAAAAAATTGCTTAAGTTCTCAATTTTTACGCGTTCTTAGGTACTACAACTTTATTTAAGGTTTTTGAGATCGAAATCTTACTACAAATATCATGCAAGATTTCACCATACTTTCCGTCTGGAGAATGTCAGAACGAAGTTTCGGGTTCTGGGGGTTGCCAAAATTTCCGAAGCTACAATACTTCGTAGACCGCCAAGGTCAAAAGCCAACTATACTAACTTGAGTAAAATAAGCTAAACGCTCGCCAACACACAGTCGCAATGTGCATTTTGAACCAAATATGCAATTTGAACATATTTTTTTCAATGGATTCAAAAGAAATTTGAGCACAGATCTATAATTAATATTAGCAAACGTCATACCAATTTTTATTTATCTAAGCCAAAGGATTTAGGAGATATAATTTTTACAAGTATGCGATTATACAGACCGACAGACAGTCAACCCTTTGACGGATTTGGCCCAAAATTTATACGGATCTACATTAATGATGATAAAACTGTGTACCAAATTTTATTCATCTAGCTATTCAAGTTTTTGAGTTATAGTGTTCACATGACCGCGGACATACAGACAGACTTCCCGTTGACGGATTTCGTCCAAAATTTGATAGAAACCTGCAAATTATGTTTAAAGACCACATACCAAATTTCATCCTCGTAGCTCTAATAGTTTTCGAGTTATCGTGTTCACAGACAGACAGACACACAGACATACAGACACACAGACAGGCATGATTCCAAAATTGTGTTTTTCGGACTGAGGGAGGTCTAAAACGTGGAGATTCGTCAAAATCTCGAGCTAGAATTTTTTGACGATTACAATACTTTCTCCTTGTATACTTCGTATACTAGAAAGTAAAAAAAGCTTTGTTCAAAACCCTGTCCTAGTGTCGAGAGATTCGAGTTCTAGGCTAGTTTCGAGATTCTGTGTGTAAACAGTCTGCCAAAATAACGCAAGTTTAATTTTTGTAAATATTTAATATACAATAAAAAGTTTTTATTATTTTCTTTCTTATTTCAAACGATTTCTAGTCCTGTAGAAGAAAACATTTTAATGGCACCTGCTATTTCTTAGTCTTCCTGTAGCTGTTTCAAATGTCACGCATGTTTCTAAGTCATACGATGACCGAAACATGAAAAGAGAGAACAGTTTAAATTCTCTCTTTTCTTGAATCTGATGAATCGGAAAACATAGTCTCTTAGACTTAACTCTCTTAGGGTATATATGATATATCAACAGGAAATCATGTTATAATAGAAACAATATCTAGGACTAGAGAAAGAAAAAACAACAAATGAGTACAACATACGGAGTTATGGCACTCTTCGAGAAAATTAGAGCTGGTTTGGAATGTTTATTGTGACAAACTCGACCAAAGGACATGGATTATTCTTCAGGTGACATTATTCAGCAATCCAATTATTGCCAACAAACTGCCTGACGAGGTTTTATTAGTGTCAGAAAGGGCAGGTTTTGTACAGTAAAAATAAGAAACAGATGATGATTCACAGAAATGTTAAAAAAATTTTCAATCTGTTTTTGTAACTTTACAGTTTTGTAACTCTTATTTTTCTGTAATTGTATTTTAAAATAAATTCTATGTGTGGTCTCATTGTGTTTTCTCTTATTCACACGGAGTTATGGCACCTTTCGAGGAAATTAGAGCTGGTTTGGAATGTTTATTATGACAAACTCGACCAAAGGAAATGGATTATTCTTCAGGTGACATTATTCAGCAATCCAATTAATGCCAACAAACTGCCTGACGAGGTTTTATTAGTGTCAGAAAGGGCAGGTTTTGTACAGTAAAAATAAGAAACAGATAATGATTCACAGAAATGTTAAAAAAATTTTCAATCTGTTTTTGTAACTTTACAGTTTTGTAACTCTTATTTTTCTGTAATTGTATTTTAAAATAAATTCTATGTGTGGTCCCATTGTGTTTTCTCTTATTCAAGTGTTGTTTGAAGGGGGAAAAACAGCCTGAAGCACAGTCCCCTTGTTTTGACGGTACTTGTCTTTCGATGCTTTTCTTCAACGGTGTCATTATATACAGGATGATAGCTAATACATTTGGAAAAATGTTTTAAATGACTTAAAGAATTATATTTTATGTTGTTTGAATCAATAAATGTAGTGATGAAAAACTTGCGAATTCGAAATTTTTATACAATTCCCCGGTCATATTATTCATTTTTAATAAAATATTCTTGACACACTAGCATTTTAAACAAAAGAGCTCCACCTTTCTGCGATTAAAACTGACAGAGATATGAAGCTTTGAATTTCGTTATTTTAAGCCAATCAAATGCCGCCTCGAGCAAGCGTCTCCAGTTGATTGGCTTTTCTTACTCGAGAAGGCCATTTAAATTATGTTAAAATCTTCTAAAATTATAATATTCAAAGCTTCGTAACTCGGCCAGTTTTAGTCGTACAAGAGTGGTCCTTTTTTGTTTAAGATATTAGTGTGTCAAACAATATTACTTAATATAACTAATAGGATAGGTGTACTCCATAAAAAATTAGACCGCAATTTCTTTAGTAGCACACTTATTGACTCCAACAACATATATAATTCTTTACGTCAATCAAAGGAATTTTCCCAATTTGAAGTGTACCTATTTGTAACGAATTAGAAATTACCTATAGGGCCACGATTAGAGTGGGCACTCATTATATTCCTAAAATCAAATGTGATTCCAAAGCCGAAAATATAAAGCACGTGTTCCTCAAACAGAAATAGATGACAGTCGTTGAAATAATTAATGGTAACTGATTGATTGAACGTATTCCTGTAGCACTGTGCCAAAAGATTATTGAACAGTTCTGTGGAGACTGGACGTAAGAAACTGATCATATTCAACATAAAGATTTTCCTCATCAGCTGACGCCTAACAGGTTCCACCACTGAGACTAAAAAAAATATTATGTAGATTATTTTAAATTTTTGTTAAGAAGTTTTAACACAGGTTGCTAAAAATTATTTAGTTAGTATACAAGGTATCAACTCTAATCGTTGGCCAATAAGTTATTTTTAAACCGCTAGATATAAACCGATGCATCCGATTGGAAAAATGATTTAAAGAATTATTTTTATGCTGTTTGATTAAAAAAATATGTAACTGAAAATACAAAATCTAAGTTTTTATACAGTCCCCCAGGTCCTGTTAGTTATATTTAATAAAAGAATCTTGACATCCTACTATATGAAGTAAAAAGTATTCCCTTTTTTTACGATTGAAACAACCGAGTATTAACTTAAACTTGTTGCATCGTTTTTGTCGAAAAATGGGGGTTATATAGTTCTTTAATTCAGAGATAATTATTATATTTGTAAAAATAAAGAATTTGGAGAAAATTAAAAATTTTATTGTAAATTTATTTATTTGATTGAAAATTCAACAAAAGCGTAGAACAGATAAATAGTTTATGCTCAAAAGTAATTTTAAAAATATCACAACTTGTACGATAAAAAACATTCTGAGAAGAACCATGTTTATTCATTAACTAGAAAATCACCCCTCATGGTATGACGGGTGCAAATTGCCTCTTCATTCGAGAGATTTCCCGTCAAATCTGACGTGTTTAAGTAGATATATATGCGAGAGAAATGTTTAACATTGATTGAAAACAAATAAAATAAACATATGCATTGACAGGAAATATTTTTTTAAATTACATATTATTTACATATTTCTGTATTCAAGAAACCTCTTGGCAAACGACATTCAGTGTGAAGTATTTTTCGTTGTTTAACAATTTTCCTTGTACTTCAGATGTCTTTGTGTAAATTTTAACGTTGCCAAAAAATATTATCAAATTATATCACGACTGCACTAAATAATTAGATGCATCGTGGCGTCCAAACCATATCACGAGCGTGATATAACACTGACGTAATTTACTACTTTCTATTAAAAAACGGAAATTAAGTTGAAATATATGATTAATATAATTTAAAATTTTTCGGGAACGATTGATCATAGCGAGATAAATGTTATATCAATGGATAGCAAATTTTATTTCACTATTTTAGAGCTATTAAATTTGAAATTAGAATGACAATTACTCTTTTGAATTTAAAATGACTGAAATTTAGGTTCTCTAATAATGCTGTTTAACGTCTCGCAGTGCTATGGCGCGAGTTTTATTGTTGGTGACGTCAGAGCGTTACCGAGAGATCTGGGCTATTGTATTAGTAATTCCATTTGAATACAAAATGTAATATTATTGAGAACATTGTTGTTGACGCCTACGCGTCCTTCCATTCGCCGCGGAGTTTCGCGCCATTGAGGGTGCAGAGTTGAATGAACTTTAGCTGTCCCCTTTCGTGTCCTTGGGGGAGCGAAGTTGACTGGAGTTCATTCTCGTTCGGATCGCCTAAGCGAACGGACCCTTGTGTCGTATTCCCCCTTGGGAATGAGAATCGTCTCTCCTTTAATGTTACTACTTAAGAATTTATTTAAATTGTGCCTTGATTGTTCATGTTTTTGTTTAAAATAAATTTATTTAATTAACAGTCCACTGCTCTTATTTACCCTCTGATCTATCCTCCAATTGTTATAATCAGAATCTGAAAAGCATGAATTAAAAATGACAAAACCGTAATATTTACTTGGAGAGTCTTCTTTCGGCTAAAATACAGAAGCGCAGATGGAAAAGATTAAAGGGAATTCGAGGTTCTAATCCGAATCATGGAAGCATGCTAATGTTTCTGGCTTAATTTATCAGTCTTATCTCCGTCTGCATTGCCTGTATCAGCCATTACATTCTATGAGAAACGATTTTTACATCTCAAAATTTACAGGAATAATACCAGACTGAAAATATTATCATGTCTAAAAAAGCATCTAATATTTTGAAATACGTTAACGCACTAGTCTCTAATCTCTAATACTAATAAAAATGAATGTCTGTGTGTCTGTTGGCGGTGTGCAGAACAGACAGTAGAACAATGAGCTACCAAATATGGCACAAATATACTTTGGATGCGGAAGTTGTGTACCTCGGAGCCGTTTTTAAAAAATTTTAATTCAAATTTAACTTATTTAAAAATTAAACTAAATTTCTTTGTTTTTTGCCAATAACTTCTGAATGAATTGATTGACAAAGAAATTTTTCATGTCATTTTAAAGAGCAAAACATTATCTTACCAATGATACCAGTTTTATTATTGTAGAAAATTTTATATATTTTTTATAAATTTTTAAAGTCAACGGAATTTGAAGGTCGCTGGTTGCGAGAGTCGAAATTAACGTGGGGGAGGCGGGGCGTAGTAGCTGTAATGGCCGCGAGTATCTTCAAACCAAATTATTATTGATATAATCGTGTCGGCAGTACATATACTAAAATTGGAACGATCCAAAGAAGATTATCACGGCCCCTTTGCAAGATTGACACGCAAAGTGGTGAAGCGTTCCACATTTTTAACACTGATCTGAGAAATGCGCTTAAGCTCCAAGACTTAAAGAGTTTATTCTAAATCTAAAATTAGCCCAAAAAAATTCTTTGAAAATCTCCCTACTATTAAAAATCCCTTCATGTAAATTGTAAGCACTCAAGATGAATTTTTTATAAATAATTCCTCTCTTTTCAGCATTCTTTGCCTCGCCTCAATTTTTTTTTGCCCATACTCCATCACAACTCCTTCAAATATTCCCTCCCATGGGCTTGGTAACGTAGCGGTAGCGTATCTTTCTTCCATCATTGCACCTTGAGTTCTGGCCGCGCGTGAATTGAGCCTTCGTCAGTGTCAGCAAATACTTTATCTTTTCCCCTTCTTTTTTGCATACCTAAAAGGAAATATTAGATTTTAATTCTTCCAATACTCTCATTTAGCCTTTGCTTATTTTATTTAATACTATTTTCTCAGTAATTTTTAAACATTTTTTTAGTTTTAAAATTTTCATCTAAATGTTTCTCAAATTTTACAAAATTTTTCTCCACAATGTTATTATCGGCGATTAATTAAGCCTAATGGACAGCTTTAGAACGGTAAATTTGGTTTTATTATCTATTATCCAAACGTACGCCTGTTTTAGTTCATTTTTTATGATTTGCTATTATTCGACAATTTGTGTTTTTATAGTTTATAGATATTCAATTTCTTAGTGTGTTGTTTTTGTGTGCACAGAATAATTATTCAAGATTTGTTTTTTTTTTCATGTGTTTCAATTCAATATATTTTTTATTTATAAATGAATGTTTTTATTGACTAGATTTAAATGGTTATCATGAATTTAGTTTTGCGTTTCATAAAATGTATTCAATGCTCTTTTTTTTTACAGAAAAACTTTATTTAGTTATTTTGAGTTTTAATTAGATTTGATATGTAAATTATTTTTAGCTGAGAAATTTAATTATTGTACTTCAAATTTTTCATTACATATTATCTTTTCCATTTTTTTAAGAATCTTTTTACTTAGCATTTTTCAACACTTAAGTATAAGGGACTAACTCAAAGTTCATTAGATGCAGAAATATCCTGTACATTTTCGCTTTGTGTATAAAGAATTAAAATTCAGTTATACTAACTAACTTGTTCACTGTTAGTGTTTTTAAATTCATTTCTTTGTCCTTATTACAATTATTGCTTTCGCTTGCAAAAATTGAAATGTTGAAAATTTCAGCCTTTATATCTATTAATACAAGACTGGCGAACCAGCTGTTTGCTGTAGGCGGGTAGTTAGTAATAAAATGAAAAATATAAAATTTATTTTTTCTTAGTCGGATGGCTGGTACTAAAATATTTGCATTGATTACTGACAATCCTGCTATTTTGTTACACGCGGTTATATAAAGGAAAATTATTATTACAAACTTTTTGAACATTTGTTATAATTAATGAAAAAATTGCACAGAGATAAAATTGGTGCAACTGAAAAGATAGTTTTTAATTTTAAAGGGGTGTAAAAATAATTATAATGAGTGATAATATGCTTCGTAATTACTCAGGAAAAGCGTAAAAATTCCGATTAATTTTTAATTAATTAAAAATCTAATTAAATGCTTGAAACACCCTTTCTTAATAAGCGCCTTCTTCCTGAGAAGTAACCACATGCCAAATTTGGTAAGTCTAGGCCCAACGATCTGCTTAGTTGAGCGTTTGAACGATTTTTTCATCATGAATATAGAAATTTGCAGATAGTATACAATATTAGCACGATAGCTTAACATTATCATGTTAATACTGTATATTATCTTCCACTTCTTAACATTATCATACTAATACTATATACATTCTTCTTACACATAATGCAGTCATGTTGATGTAACATATTTAAATGCCATGAGAATACAATTTACGAAATCTTTTCTATTCGTGGAAGCTCTGTCTTAGAATTTATTTTTTTTAAGAAACCCCAAAGTAAATATTCTTATGAAATTAAATCTGAAGCGCAATTCACAAGGAACTCTATTTCCGTTAATGTAATTTCCAAATGTACGTGGAAATTACATTACACCAGAAATTACATGAAATGTGCATGGCAATCGATTAAGAGTGTGTAACCAGTATGTAACCGGGTGGAAATACTTTCGAATTACACAAATGAAGGCACCAAACCTGTATGCAAAATTACCAATGATATATTCACACTCATTCTATGAAGCATAATCACAAAAAGATGGATTTGCTAATTTTTGATCGAGTAAAAAAGACATATACAGGCAATAAATGAGCAAGGAACTTAGCAACTTTTATTGATTGACAAGAGGCACAAGCTGTACTGCCAGGTGTAGGAAGGTAGGGAAGGAGAAATAAATAGTGACACCCATTCACACTACACTCGAAGTACACTACTACATTTAATCAGTCACTTATTGCAATAGACACTTATAAGTTTAAACAAATGTATCTTTTGAAAATAATCCGTTAAGATATCCGACTGTGTTCGGAGACATTTTTTTGAAAAATAACTTATATATATTTTTTTAATGTTATTTTTCAACTGCATATGTTTTAAAACTATGAAAATATTGCAAAATTATGCTTTGAAAATAATATTTTATTTAAAAAAACTGAGAAATTTGAAGAAAAATGACTAAAATATTTGCCTTACGCTAACAGCCATAGACAAAATCATATTCTAAATATACATAAATCCTTGTAGGAGTACATTTTTATGACAGTTATCTGTGTTATGCTCTAAAATATTTCTTGTACTTCAAAATAGTTTTGAGATATAGCTGAACATAGTTACTAAACTGGTAATTTTTCATAAAAAATGCTTTTCTTTTATATTTAAGCACTTAAAAATAATACTTGATTTTAAAATTGATCTTAGTTTTTAGAGGAAAACATCAAGCATATGACAGAAAACAATCTCAGAAAATTGCATATCAATACTTGAATACCTTTTTGAGAAATCATTGTTACGGTCGACAGTTTTCCTCAAAAATATCATTTCGCAGAAAACACATTTAATGTTTTTGTGCAACATAAAATAATGCTTACAGTTCGGTAATAAAACAGCTGTAACTCCATTTGTAATTCACGTAGAGTAAAAAGTGAGACAGTTTTAGAAAGCTGGTTAAACAGGCTACAGAATTAAGTCATAATTTGTTTTTGATAATTTCATCAAAAACGACGATTTTAAACCAGTCGGATGCCTTAAATCAAATAAATAACATCTAGATACCAAATTTAGCAATCCGACGAAAACAATTTAACAATAATAACATCGATAGAATTTAGTTATGATTATCTTTCAATTGATTAGAAAAACACTCATGATTTTTTACTGTTTTTATTTAAAAATTGTTCCAAATGTGGCCCAAAAGCTTCTAGGTCTTCTTCTCAGACATTTATTCAGATTTCAGCCACCTCATCATCTTGTGTTGCGAGAAGTTCTCGGGCAGAGAAGACACTAACTTACTCAAGCTAGCACCTACAATGCACGAGCCTACCAAAACTGCGCCGACAATGGCATAGGCATCAGTACTCTCGTGAAAGAGAAAGATTTGCAGCAAAAATGAAATAGTAATACCTGCTGCAGACATCACGGTTATAACTGGTCCTGCACAGTCAGACTTCAAAGCTAGCGCCATAAGATTTTGAGCACAGTAACTAAAGAATCCTATTGACAAAATGTAAATCCATTCTGCACCACAGTCCTGAAGCTTGTAATCTTCCAAGATTGCCATCAGGATTAAACCCTCTATGATCGCCACCCAACCAAAGTTGAACATCAAGACGGCATGATGAACCTCCTTTGACTTTCTGATGCAGATTGCCTGAACTGTCCTGCAGAGGAATGATCCTATAGCTGACAGAAAGCCATAAATGTTCTCATTCGTATAGGCAACGCCATCTCCTGTCAGATGCGATGGCAACTTTGTAGTAAAGACGACACCTATCACAGTTATAATCACGAGAACAGACTGGAAGATTCCGCAGGGCTCCTTGAGAAATATCCTAGCCGCTACTGTCACAGAGATAGGAGTACTGTACAGAATGACAGATGCTTCCCCTAGAGGTAAGTAACGAAAGGCTGTGTAAGTGAGAAATAGGCTCATTCCACCGAAGACACCTCGAACAATAAGATTTATGCGATCTTCCTTTGGTCCAAAAGGATGCTCTTGACATTTTACAGTCTCTGGCATACTCATCACGAATAGAGCGATGAATCTGTACAGTGATAGTTGAGCTGGTTGCAAACTAGTAATCATCTTCACGGCTACTGCATCACAAGATAAGAAAACTGCGGCCATCATCGCAAAAAAGAATCCCTTGAAGTCAGAGCAGTCTATTCCTAACATATTGCAGTTTCTTATTTATTCGGTAACAACAGGCTTGGCTGCATGTGATTTAGTTTTGCACCACATGTTGTTTGGATTTTTCAAAATTAAATGGTGAGGAGTTTTCTGTAAAAGAAAAATTAGGTACACAAAAAATATAGTCAAAATTTTAAAATACTATTAATAAAAATTAAGGATTGTAGAATGTGAACATCATTATAACAATCTACAAGGTGCGTTCGAAAACTTCGGTGAATGGTCTCATAAAATAAAGGAAACAATGTATACAAACAAAATACCTTTACTGGCATTCAAAGTAATAACCATTAGCTACAATACACTTTCGACATCGGTTGTACAGCTGCTGGAAACTGTCAGCAAACACTTCTTTCGGTATCGCTCGAAGCACCGTTGTCACACATTGCTGGACCTGCGCAATGTCGGAAAAGCGTAGAACTTTTTCTTACGCTTTTGCAAATGTTCGTGAATAATGTTGCTCACACTGTCTAGGCTTATCTTCTATTCTTCTGCCAACATTCTCAAAAACAGCCGTCGATCATCCGCAAGCATCCATCGCACTCGTTCAATGTTGTCTGGAGTTGTGCTTGTTGGTAGTCGACCCGAACGCGGCTCATCTTTGACATCTTCCTTTTTGTCTCTAAAGCGTTTAAACTACTCAAAAACACACTTTTTACTCACTGTGTCCACACCGTACACTTTCACTAACATTTCGTGCGTCTCCGTCGCTGTTTTGCCTAATTTGAAGCAAAACTTGATGTTCACGCGTTGCTCCATTTCGCAGTGACGCGCCTTCTCACAATCACTCTTTAAATTGGTCGTAGCGCGCACTTCCGCTTAACTGTCGTGATTTGGACGCTAGGGGGCACTAGTTGCCATGTCTCTCACTGCGTCAGCGTGAGCACAGCATCCGGACCAGCGCGGTCATTCAACTATGGGACCATTCACCGAACTTTTCGAACGCACCTTGTAGGAAAAGCTAATTTCTGATGATGAAAGACTTTTAAAGATAAATACTGATAAAACCTGGAGTTATAACAAGAAATCTTAGAAACTAATATATTTAGGAAAAATAATTGTTAGTGGTATATTATTTACTTTTAAAAAAGCAAATATTTTTTTGTAACGTGAAGAGATAAACTTCGATAAATTGCAGAATGTTGAATACAGAATGAAAACAAATCATATTACAGATATAAATGCTTCCAATTACATCAATTCATGCTCACGTAATACGGGCCGATTTAATTTTGGAATCCACTACATTTTGAAGGGAAAATATGGACGTGACATCTTAATACACAGTTAGAAAACATGCATTTGTATGTTATATTACAAGTGCAGTTTCATTCAACGTGTGACTAAGACGTCACGGGAAATTACTCAATGCATAATCTAATCAACACGACCATCTTTCATTTATGTGTCTTTATACACCCTTGTACAAATTCACGCAACCAATTGATAAATGAATTTGATGCGTCATGATTTCTTATCCATTATTCTTCTTTCTTATACAGTCGAACCGCGATATAGCGAACCCGGGATGAAACGAACCTTTTACATGGTCCCAACTGAAGCCCTATGTTAATAAAGTATTTTCATACGTTTACAACGAACAGCAAACGCTAGAGACTCGGTTATAGTGAACTGAAAATTTCTAAAACTTCAAACTTTTCACTTGCCCAAAGGGACATTCTTTACTAATTGTGCTCAAGTTAACCCAACTTCTACAAGAGTTACCCCTTTTGCATGAAATACTCTGGTCCAGAGACCACATTCCTCGCCTATTGTACCTTCGTTAGAGTCGCTGCTAACCCCATAAGTGGGACAAAGGATCAACAGGCAAGGCTCTTTACAGTTTCTATCTCCCCTCCTCCCCCCGGTGGACACCTGGCCTAGTGTCAACGAGAGAAGAGGGTGCTTTCTGGTCAGACGACCTAGGAGCAATCACGTGTTTTCTCTGCAATTTTAATTTAATTGCTTGTCATTCTGTGAACTTTGCAGTGACCATGGCTAACGTTGGCAAGCGAATTATTTAATACTTTATTTGTACCTAATTAACAATGAAAATATTATGTTATTAAAAAGTTTATTATAGAAGTAGTATCTTAGCATGTTAGGGCATTTTTTTGCAAATACGGATGCAGTGAACCTCGGTTAAAACGAACTTCTGAGTCGGTCCGTTGAGGGTTCGTTATAACGGGGTTTGACTGTATATTTATTTCTTATCTGTTCTGTTTCCCGGACTTGTCACTGAATAATCATACTACGAGGCGTGTCCGGAAAGTAAGTACCGTTTTGGAAAAACTCGCAGAAAAAAGTTTTCTCGAAACAAAATTTATTTTTGCATGAAAGAGCATTTCGGAAACTATTTTTCTACATAGTTACCACTATTGTTCAGACATTTGTCATAGCGGGAAACCAAATTGTCTATACACTCTTCAAAGAAAGATGCAGCCAGTGAAGACAGCCACTGCTGAACACCGTTTTTTGAGTCGTCATCGCTTGCGATAATTTAAGCGATTTGTGACATTCTCATGCAAAAAAGTTTTTGAAATTTGTGGAAACTCGTCACAAGGCATTCTTATTGTGAAGCGTCAGTTTTCACGAATTTTCTCATTCACTTTTGCAACCAAACCATCATTGACAACAGAAGGTCGCCCACTCCGTGCTTCGTCATGAACATTGGTGCGCCCATCTTTGAACTGTCGAACCCACTTTCTAACCATTCCATCAGTCATTACATTTTCACCATAAATCTCTACAAGTTGAAGATGAATTTCAGCTTGCTTAACATTATTTGCGTTCGAAAACCGTGTTACAGAACGCACTTCACAGTCGGTGGGATCCGCAATCGTCTTAAACATTTTGAACACTCACTAACACATGTAAACACAATACAATCTAGCTGTAATGGCGTCAGTGGACAGACAATCAACCAGAGACACGTGTGCACATGCGCGGAACTTCGACACTAGCGCTGCGGTGGCGGTAGCACGAAAGGGTACTTACTTTCCGGACACGCCTCGTATTTGCAATTTTCATCAAGTTGTAACTTCGATTATATTAGGCTACTAGCCGCCTTCGACGACCTACTGATTCGCCCGTTTAAATTAGTTTTAATTATAGCATTACCCATCGCAGTTTCAGCCACGATAACTCAGAAAAAATGAACAAAATACTGAATATTTTATTGTATTTAACCGATAGTAAAATATTTAAAGACGTAAATTTTAAAATGCTAGCGATACAGTTCGGTATAATGCATCGCAGCTAACGAAACTTACAAACTGAGTTTCAAATAACTTTCACTCAATTCATCTATCACTCATCGGTAGAATGATTAACGCTGAA
>BGPR01005308.1:53509-63867 GCA_013235015.1 Araneus ventricosus
GTTAGTATCTTACCGTGTACATCGTACACGTTAGTATCTTACCATGTTTGGAGTAGTACGCCCAAATCTTATTCTTGTGCCATTAAAACTAAACAAACACAATATGTTAGATTTGAACAGATTTGTTAGATTGAACAATTTGAAAGATTTTAAAACTACATAATCGCTTAAATAAAAACAAGAAAAAATATCCTTTTTATGCAAAAAATAAAATATAAATAATACAATAAAATAAAAGAGGGAAAAAGTTAATAAATACATATGCGTAACATAAAAGATATTTCGATATAAATTATTTAAGGTGCACAAAAACATAAATCATCGGAAAAAGCACAAGACCAGAACTCTTGGAAAGTTTGCTTCAGGTTACCAGAAGGCTGATAGTTGTTTTTATAAATATTCCTTATGTGTTCCAGCACCTTCATAATTCTTTAAGTCCTCATAGTAACTTTTTAATTTTTATTTGTTTTTGTATCTGATACTTGTTTTTGTCCTTTCTTAAAAAATAAAATTCACCTCCATCCATCCAAACCGGAAAGAAGCCAAATGGCTCTAAAAACGGGGATGCAGGTGGTGTAAGTAATGTAAAGTACCTTCATAATACCATAGATAAAATTTCACAAAAATAAACAAATAAACTTGATTTTTTTTTTTTTTTCATTTCTAAGTTGTCATATTTTTCCTAAATTATATCTTTTTCATCGCTACAATTTTCATTGAGTAATGTTAATTGATTGTGTTAGTGTTACAAATAGTGAAATTTTTCTTGAAAACTAAAGATTTAAAGCCTCAAAAATCAGTTATTATGCAATAATTTCTTATGAACGTTCATTAAAAATTATTCTAATTAGATACTGAATTCAGTAATATAAAATGAAGTAATTTGCAGAGTTGAAACATACCTTATGGCATAGGAACTTTCATTATTTAAATCCATCAGATATACAGGGCACTGAAATTTCATTTTATGCCGAAAAAAATAGTTACAATTTTCCCCACCAACTGCGATATAGCGCTGTAGACACAGTTGCTCTAGTCAGTTAGCCGAAAGAATTATATAATTTCAGCCGTAAATTTTATTTTGGCATTGGAGTAGAAGTTGACATGTATCTTTTGAATATTAGTTACAATTCTTATCTTTTTCTATATTCACATCTGAATTTGATAAATTCTGTCAAACTCTCTGGGAGAGCCATCAAATGTACGAAGATGAAAGGGTAAATATTTCAATGTATTCGCCCTTGGTCAACTCTCAGTACAGTAAGAAGTATTGGTTAAACATTCCTCATAACTAGAAAGTCCAAGGATTCGAAGCCAGTGAATTACGAAATCTCCCAAACAATTGGGACTAGAAACTTGAAATTTGGCAGGCGGTTGCTTTTTGGGGAGTAGGTGCTCAGTAAGAAAGGGTATTTCGAAATTTTAATTAGAATTTAAATTATTTAAAAATTACTTTAAATTTTAAAGTTTTTCCAGAATAACTTCGGATCTTATTATCGCACAAACGCCATTTTTACATCATCTTAAACATAAAAAAATTAGCTTTTCAATGACACCAATCTTATTTCCATGCGACATTTTGTTCATTTTTGATTAATGTTTCAAAATGCTTTAAAACATGAATTGTAACAATGTTTTCATTGTTGTAAATAAAATTCAAAGCATCTCATTATTTCAGCACTTTTATTCACGCGCTTTTGCAATTGTTACGGTTGTGGTAGTATAAATTGTTTTCTTGGGAAATTAACTCCAAAGCAGAATTTTCACTTTAGTATTAATTGCATTTCTGAAATATTTTATCGCACCCGCTTCGAAGTAATATTTTTATAAAGCACGGCAACAAATATTTGATTTTAGGTTAGTTTTTATTGTGTGTGAGGTATACTGAAATGATTTTCGTCCTTTCTTCAAGCATTTAATTTCCTGCCATTTTAAAATTATGAGGCATGAAAGCACTTTCAAATTTTTGTATATTGCAGTATAGGTAATTTTTTATTAAAATTTTGGTTAGGCTTAAGAGTGCAGTACTGCTGCCAAACTTGAATTTCCTCCAGTGATAACTCATCAAATTTGATATTAGAAACTAGAAATTATAACCTGAAACTAGGAATTGCAAAAAGGCAATAGTGTTCGGGAAAACTGACTAATTTTTAAATTTTATTGTCTACTTCCTATACTCCCGGTTCTTTTAGATGTGTATGAATTTTTTGCCGCCTCACTTTTTGTACCCACTGGTTCACACGGACCTCCAGCATGTTCGGCTTTCGCGCCCCTTTTCAGCGTTAATCATTCTACCGATGAGTGATAGATGAATTGAGTGAAAGTTATTTGAAACTCAGTTTGTAAGTTTCGTTAGCTGCGATGCATTATACCGAACTGTATCGCTGGCATTTTAAAATTTACGTCTTTAAATATTTTACTATCATCTTTTGTTTGTTTTGTTTTTTGTTCATCTTCTCTGAGTTATCGTGGCTGAAACTGCGATGGGTAATGCTATAATTAAAACTAATTTAAATGGGCGAACCAGTAGGTCGCCGAAGGCGGCTAGTAGCCTAATATAATCGAAGTTACAACTGGATGAAAATTGCATATACGAGGCGTGTCCGGAAAGTAAGTACCCTTTCGTTCGACCGCCACCGCAGCGCTAGTGTCGGAGTTCCGCGTATGTACACACGTGTCTCTGGTTGATTGTCTGTCCACTGATGTCATTACAGCTAGATTGTGTTGTGTTTACATGTGTTAGTGAGTGTTCAAAATGTTTAAGACGATTGCCGATCCCGCCGACTGTGAAGTGCGTTCTGTAATACGGTTTTCGAACGCAAATAATGTTAAGCAAGCTGAAATGCATCGTCAACTTGTAGAGATTTATGGTGAAAATGGAATGACTGATGGAATGGTTAGAAAGTGGGTTAGACAATTCAATGATGGGCGCACCAATGTTTATGACGAAGCACGGAGTGGGCGACCTTCTGTTGTCAATGATGGTTTGATTGCAAAAGTGAATGAGAAAATTCGTGAAAACTGACGGTTCACAATAAGAACGCCTTGTGACGAGTTTCCAAAAATTTCAAAAACTGTTTTAATGAGAATGTCACAAATCGCTTAAATTATCGCAAGCGATGACGACGCAAAAAACGGTGTTCAGCAGTGGCTGTCTTCACTGGCGGCATCTTTCTTTGAAGAGGGTATAGACAATTTGGTTTCCCTCTATGACAAATGTCTGAACAATGCTGGTAACTATGTAGAAAAATAGTTTCCGAAATGCTCTTTCATGTAAAAATAAATTTTGTTCCGAGAAAACTTTTTTTATGCGAGTTTTTCCAAAACGGTACTTACTTTCCGGACACGCCTCGTAGTATGATTATTCAGTGAGAAGTCCGGGAACAGAGCAGATAAGAAATAAATATATAAGAAAGAAGAATAATGGATCAGAAATCATGACGCATCAAATTCATTTATCAATTGGTTACGTGAATTTGTGCAAGGGTGTATAAAGACACATAAATGAAAGATGGTCGTGTTGATTAGATTATGAATTGAGTAATTTCCCGCGACGTCTCAGTCACACGATGAATGAAACTGCACTTGTAATATAGCATACAAACGCATGTTGTCTAACGGTGTATTAAGATGTCACGTCCATATTCTACCTTCAAAATGTAGTGGATTCCAAAATTAAATTGGTCCATATCAAGTGAGCGTGAATTGATGTAATTAGAAGCATTTATATATGTAATATGATTTGTTTACATTCTGTATTCAACATTCTGCAATTTATCAAAGTTTTTCTCTTCACATATAATAGAAATTTAAATTAAAAGGAAAATAAATTAAAAGAAACAAAAAGTAAACAATAATAATAATGAAAACAATAAACGTTATTGCGCGCAAACGCAGCATCAAAAGTAATTGCTTCAACAGAAATTTTTTTAAAAAAATAATACAACAAAAACTATAAAATAAAGAAACCAAAGATTCTCTAATACTTAGAACACTTTAATTAGAAATTATTCAAAATGGAAAGGAACTAAAATGGCGCACTCATCAGAAACCACACGAAATTTTTAGTTCAAAAAAGAACAAAATTTTCTGTGGAAAGGAATGACAAAAAGTCAAAATTTATTCCTTCCTATAGTCTGAATTTTGTCCAGCCACCAAATAAAGAACATAAATCCAAAAAATTACCAAATCCATAATCAGGAAAAAGAGATAAAAAAATTCACCTTCTTTCAAAAGCAAGCCAAGCAGAAAAAGAACGCTATAGATAAAAACAATCGACTATCTAAAAGCTAGACTAGCAGTTTTTCTCTTCACGTTACAGAAAATATTTGCTTTCTTAAATGTAAATAACATACCACTAATAATCATTTTTCCTAAACATATTAGTTTCCAAGATTTCTTGTTATAACTCTAGGTTTTATCAGTATTTATCTTTAAAGGTCTTTCATCATCAGAAATGACCTTCTCATAGATTGTTATATTGATATTCACACTCTAAAATCCTTAATTTTTATTAATAAAATTTTAAAATGTTGACTATGTGCCTAATTTTTTTTTACAGAAAACTCCTTACCATTTAGTTTTGAAAAATCCAAACAACATGTGGTGCAAAACTAAATCACATGCAGCCAAGCCTGTTGTTGCCGAATAAATAAGAAACTGCAATATGTTAGGAATAGACTGCTCTGACTTCAAGGGATTCTTTTTTGCGATGATGGCCGCAGTTTTCTTATCTTGTGATGCAGTAGCCGTGAAGATGATTACTAGTTTGCAACCAGCTCAACTATCACTGTACAGATTCATCGCTCTATTCGTGATGAGTATGCCAGAGACTGTAAAATGTCAAGAGCATCCTTTTGGACCAAAAGAAGACCGCATAAATCTTATTGTTCGAGGTGTCTTCGGTGGAATGAGCCTATTTCTCACTTACACAGCCTTTCGTTACTTACCTCTAGGTGAAGCATCTGTCATTCTGTACAGTACTCCAATCTCTGTGACAGTAGCGGCTAGGATATTTCTCAAGGAACCCTGCAGTATCTTCCAGTCTGTTCTCGTGATTATAACTGTTATAGGTGTCGTCTTTACTACAAAGTTGCCATCGCATCTGACAGGAGATGGCGTTGCCTATACGAATGAGAACATTTATGGCTTCCTGTCAGCCATAGGATCATTCCTCTGCAGGACAGTTCAGGCAATCTGCATCAGAAAGTCAAAGGAGGTTCATCATGCCGTCTTGATGTTCAACTTCGGTTGGGTGGCCATCATAGAGGGTTTAATCCTGATGGCAATATTGGAAGATTACAAGCTTCAGGAATGTGGTGCAGAATGGATTTACATTTTGTCAATAGGATTCTTCAGTTACTGTGCTCAAAATCTTATGGCGCTAGCTTTGAAGTCTGAGTGTGCAGGACCAGTTATAACCGTGATGTCTGCAGCAGGTATTACTATTTCATTTTTGTTGCAAATCTTTCTCTTTCATGAGAGTACTGATGCCTATGCCATTGTCGGTGCAGTTTTGGTAGGCTCGTGCATCGTAGGTACTAGCTTGAGTAAGTTAGTGTCCTCTCTGCCCGAGGACTTCCCACAACGCAAGATGTTGAGGTGGCTAAAATCTGAATAAATGTCTGAAAAGAAGACCTAGAAGTTTCTGGGCCACATTTGTAACTATTTTTTAAATAAAAACAGTAAAAAATCATGAGTGTTTTTCTAATCAATTGAAAGATAATCATAACTAAATTCTGTCGATGTTATTATTGTTAAATTGTTTTCGTCGGATTGCTAAATTTGGTATCTAGATATTATTTATTAACGGATTATGTTCAAAAGATACATTGTTTAAATTTATAAGTGTCTATTGTAATTAGTGACTGATTAAATGTAGTAGAGTACCTCGAGTGTAGTTTGAATGGGTGTCACTATTTATTTCTCCTTATCCTACTTTCCCTATCAGCCTACACCTGACAGTACAGCTTGTGACTCTTGTCAATAGATAAAAGTTGATAGGTTCCTTGCTCATTTATTGTCTGTATATGTCTTTTTTACTCGATCAAAAATTAGCAATTCCATCTTTTTGTGATTATGCTTCCTAGAATGAGTGTGAATATATTATTGGTAATTTTCCATGCAGGTTTGGTACCTTCATTTGTGTAATTCGAAAGCATGACCTCCCGGTTACATGCTACATGTCCACTCTAATCGATTGCCATGCACATTCCCAGGCCGTCCGTTTGGAAATTACATTACCATCATTGGTAATTTTGCATACAGGTTTGGTGCCTTCATTTGTGTAATTCCAACGCATTTCTTCCCGGTTACATACTGCATATCCACTCTAATTCATTGCCATGCACATTCCCAGCCCGTACATTTGGAAATTACATTACCAGAAATAGAGGTCCTTGTGGATTGCGCTTCAGATTTAATTTCATCAAAATATTTACTTTGGGGCTTCTTAAAAAAATAAATTCTAAGACAGAGCTTCCACGAATAGAAAAGATTTCGTAAATTGTATTCTCATGGCATTTAAATATGCTACATCAACAGGATTGCATTATGTGTAAGAAGAATGTATATAGTATTAATATGATAATGTTAAGAAGTGGAAGATAATATACAGTATTAGCATGATAATGTTAAGCTATCATGCTAATATTGTATACAATCTGCAAATTTCGATATTCATAATGAAAAATTGGTTCAAACGCTCACCTAAGCAGATCGTTGGCCCTAGACTTACCAAATTTGGCATGTGGTTACTTCTCAGGAAGAAGGCGCTTATTAAGAAAGGGTGTTTCAAGCATTTAATTAGATTTTTAATTAATTAAAAATTAATCGGAATTTTTACGCTCTTCCTGAGTAATTACGAAGTATATTATCGTTTATTATAATTATTTTTACACCCCTTTAAAATTAAAAACTATCTTTTCAGTTGCACCAATTTTATCTCTGTGCAATTTTTTCCTTAATTATAACAAATTTTCAAAAAAGATTGTAATAATACTTTTCCTTTATATAACCGCGCATAACAAAATAGCAAGATTGTCAGTAATCAATGTGAATATATTAGAACCGGCCATCCGACTAAGAAAAAATAAATTTTATATTTTTCATTTTATTACTAACCAGTGCTTTAACATATTTCAAAATATTAGATGTTTTTCAGACATGATAACATTTTCAGTCTGGTATTATTCCTGTAAATTTCGAGATGTAAAAATGGTTACTCATAGAATGTAATGGCTGATGCAGATATACAGACGGAGATGAGACTGATAAATCTAATGTATTGGCTGATACAGGCTATACAGACGGAGATAAGACTGATAAATCTAATGTAATGGCTGATACAGGCAATACAGACGGAGATAAGACTGATAAATCTAATGTAATGGCTGATACAGGCAATACAGACGGAGATAAGACTGATAAATCTAATGTAATGGCTGATACAGGCAATACAGACGGAGATAAGACTGATAAATCTAATGTAATGGCTGATACAGGCAATACAGACGGAGATAAGACTGATAAATCAAGCCATAAACATTATTATGCTTCCACGATTCGGATTAGAACCTCGAATTCCCTTTAATTTTTTGCATCTGCGCTTCTGTATTTTAGCCGAAGGAGGCCACTCCAAGTAAATATTATGGTTATGCCATTTTTAATTCATGCTTTTCAGATTCTGATTATAACAATGTTCTCAATAATATTACATTTTGTATTCAAATGGAATTACTAATATAATAGCCCAGATCTCTCGGTAACGCTCTGACGTCACCAACAATAAAACTCGCGCCACAGCACTGCGAGACGTTAAACAGCATTATTTCATTGGTAGAGAAGCTAAATTTCAGTAATTTAAAATTTAAAAGAGTAATTGTCGTTTTAATTTCAAATTTAATAGTTCTATAATAGTGAAATAAAATGTGTTATCCATTGATATAAAATTTATCTCGCTATGATCAATAGTTCCCGAGAAATTTTAAATTATATTAATCCTATATTTCAAATTAATTTCCGTTTTTTAAAAGAAAATAGTAAATTACGTCAGTGGTATATTATTCGCGTGATATAGTTTGGACTCCACGATGCATCTAATTATTTAGTGCAGTCGTGATATAATTTGATAATATTTTTTTGCAACGTTAAAAGTTACAGAAAGACATCTGAAGTACAAGGAAAATTGTTAAACAACGAAAAATACCTCACACTGAACGTTGTTTACCAATAGGTTTTTTAATAAAAAATATGTAAATAAAAAATATTTCCTGTCATAAAACCAATTAATCATCATTTGTTTTCAATCAATGTTAAACATTTTTCTCGCATATATATCTATTTAAACACATCAGATTTGACGGAAAATCTCTCGAATAAAGAGACAATTTGCGCTCGTCATACCACGACGTGTGATTTTCTAGTTAATGAATAAACATGGTTCTTCTCAGTATGCTTTTTATCTTACAAGTTGTGATATTTTTTAAATTACATTTGAGCATAAACTATTTATCTGTTCTACGCTTTTTTGTTGAATTTTCAATCAAATAAATAAATTTACAATAATATTTTTAATTTTCTCCAAATCCTTTATTTTTACAAATCTAATAATTATCTCTGAAATAAATAACTATATAACCCCCATTCTTCAACGAAAACGATGCAACAAGTTTAAGTTAATACTCGGTTGTTTCAATCGTAAAAAAGGAAATACTTTTTACTTCATATAGTAGGATGTCAAGATTCTTTTATTAAATATAACTAACAGGACCTGGGGGACTGTATAAAAACTTAGATTTTGTATTTTCAGTTACATATTTTTTAAATCAAACAGCATAAAAATAATTCTTTAAATCATTTTTCCAATCGGATGCATCGGTTTATATCTAGCTGTTTAAAAATAACTTATTGTCCAACGATTAGAGTTGATACCCTGTATACTAACTAAATAATTTTTAGCAACCTGTGTTAAAACTTCTCAACAAAAATTTTAAATAATCTACATAATATTTTTTTAGTCTTAGTGGTGGAACCTGTTAGGTGTCAGCTGATGAGGAAAATCTTTATGTTGAATATGATTAGTTTCTTACGTCGAGTCTCCTCATAACTGTTCAATAATCTTTCTAATTATAGGTACAGTGCTACAGGGATACGTTCAATCATTCAGTTACCATTTATTATTTCAATGACTGTCATCTATTTCTGTTTGACGAACACGTGCATTATATTTTTGGCTTTGGAATCACATTTGATTTCAGGAATATAATGAGTGCGCACTCGAATCGTGGCCCTATAGGTAATTTCTAATTCGTTACAAATAAGTACACTTCAAATTGGGAAAATCCTTTGATTGACGTAAGAATTATATATGTTGTTTGAGTCAATAAATGTGCTACTAAAGAAATTACGAAGTCTAATTTTTTATGCAGTTCACCTATCGTATTAGTTATATTTAGTAATATTTTTTGACACACTAATATATTAAACAAAAAAAGTTCCACTCTAGTGCGACTAAAACTGGCCGAGTTACGAAGCTTTGAATATTATAATTTTAGAAGATTTTAACATCATTTAAATGGCCTTCTCGAGTAAGAAAAGCCAATCAACTGGAGACGCTTGCTCGAGGCGGCATTTGATTGGCTTAAAATAACGAAATTCAAAGCTTCATATCTCGGTCAGTTTTAATCGCAGAAAGATGGAGCTTTTTTTTAAAAAAATGCTAGTGTGTCAAGAATGTTTTATTAAAAATGATTAATAGGACCGGGGGGTTGTATAAAAATTAAGGGGTCTATTCTGGTACCCCCGGTGGGGTGGGGTTCCGTTGTCCCGTGCGGAACCCACCCCAACCGGGGATACCAGAATAGACCCCTTAGACTTCGCAGTTTTTTCATCACTACATTTATTGATTCAAACAACATAAAATATAATTCTTCATGTCATTTAAAGTATTTTTTCGGAAAGCATTAGCTATCATCCTGTATATAATGACAGCATTGAAGAAAAGCATCGAAAGACAAGTACCGTCAAAACAAGGCGACTGTGCTTCAGGCTGTTTTTCCCCCTTCAAACAACACTTGAATAAGAGAAAACACATAGAATTTATTTAAAATACAATTACAGAAAAATACGAGTTACAAAACTGTAAAGTCACAAAAACATATTGAAATTTTTTTTAACATTTCTATGAATCATCATTTGTTTCTTATTTTTACTGTACAAAACCTGCCCTTTCGGACACTAATAAAACCTCGTCAGACAGTTTGTTGGCAAGAATTGGATTGCTGAATAATGTCGCCTGAAGAATAATCCATGTCCTTTGGTCGAGTTTGTCACAATAAGCATTCCAAACCAGCTCTAAT
>BGPR01005308.1:71422-95769 GCA_013235015.1 Araneus ventricosus
TATTAATGTTCTTGTATAATATAAGAATATGGGATGGGTAGATATTGTATCCATTGCTTAACTTGTATTGTACCTAAAAATAGTGATTGACCCTTCGTTTATTTTCGAATTACGAAAACAACCCCTCTACCCCCCCAGAAAACAAAACCACATTTTTGGAAATAAAAAACCGTATTAAATAATGGATTGAATGAATAGAACTCAACCTTTTTTTAATTGTGTATTTGTGATGTCAATTCTTTTATCATTAAACTTATAAAAAATTCCCTCATTAATGAGTGTCACCTTGTTAATTAATAAGGACGAAACAATATTTAACTTTAAAGTTTTTTACTTAACTAACGAATGCATACACGATTACAAATAAAAATAATTAGCACATAGAATATTCATTCATTGAATACCTAGGAGAGTCGAATGAAGCGTTTAGTTTAAAAGTTCAGGTTGATTCTCCAGCAGACACATAGAAATGGTGAAAATGAGGAGAAAAAATTTACATCAAATATTGCAAGGATCACAGCAATTCTGAGACATTAACAGGAGAAGAATAATCTTGCAACATTTAATTTAAAAAAAAATTATGCACTGCTAATTAAAATGTACAAATGAGTTTATTGAATTTAAAAAATCGGATGGCTTTAAAAAATAAACATATATACATACAATATAGGAAAGAAAGTTGCAAATAACAACAACCAAAAAGGAATTTCAAGTTATTTTAAACTGTGATAAAATGGAACAATACAACTGAAAAAAGTATCAGAAGAAACGCAGTAAAAATACAAGATACGAAACACAAACAAAGACAATTTACAACACCAAATAAAGAGCAGAAACTCAAGCACAAAAAGTAAATAAATAAAAATATCATAACCCAAAAACAAAGATATCAAAATACAAGGTTCAAATAGGAATAATATGCAAAATAAATTTATAAATATGTAAATACACAACATGTTCGTAATTAGCAGAAGCATTCATCATCATCCAAATCGAAAAGAAAAGAATTCATTAAAACTAAAATACAACAGAAATTGAAAACTTGAAGTGTAATGTAGAGCACCACAACGAAAATACTAATGCAAAATACATAAAAAAACAATCAAAAAACGAGAACCAAACAAACAGCTGTGACATCCCAAAAGTCAAAAGCCAAAATCAATCTCCATAACCTTTAATTTGATTACAAATTTTCCTTGGAATTTCACAACATCCTCTGATCCTCAGAAATGACCCTTTATTTTTTAAAAAAACATTCAAAAAAAATTATTTTTATTGCATATTGAGGGTTTTGAACCCATTCTCCATGGCCCAGCCAATAGCAAAATGAATTGCAGAGAGCTCAGCCTGGAAAAGGATATTATACGATTTTCAATATGAAACAGTGAATTAAGCATAAACTATTGTCTTTTAACACACAGTAAACCGAGTGTTGTCTCCAATCCCGGATCAGTCAGTGCATACTTCAAAATCAACATTACTCAGTTTTTCAGGAAAGTTTAGAATCTTAATATTCGAGGCGAGACTTCTAGATGAACAGTAGAAATCAAAATTGCTTAGATCAAAGCCAGAAGAAAAAAAAACTCATTAAAATCGCTAGAACCCTTTACCCACGTGTTTTTTTATATATGTCGCCACCGATGTATATGCAATGAAGGAATTCCCGTCCATACATTCAGTGCGCTGGTAGGAGAGGTTCGATAAGCTTTTATTAATTTCAATAAAAATATTCTTTGTATTGTGGAAAGTTTTGTGATTTGATCTTTGGTGAAGTCACCACCCCAGGTACTAGCACCATAGAGCAATGAGCTCTCTATTACAGAAAAATACCATGTTTTTAAGCGAGTAGGATGGGTGCACCAGTATAGCCTGCCAGCTTTCCAAATTAGGATGTTAAATAATAAATGGTTGAATGTATATTACTTATATGAGCATTCTACTTAAGGTTAGAGTCTGAAGTTAAACCCAGATATTTAAGAGTAAACGACACTGTAATTAAAAGTTATTAAGTTTAAATGAAGGCGTTCTGTCAAATGTTGATTTAGAAAAAGCAGTTGGTTTGTGTCTAAACGCCAATGCCAGACATTTATCAAAAGAAATAGGGAGTTTCATACGTTGTGTTGTTTTCTATTTATTGCGGGTATCTCCATAAGTGACAAGCTCCAAATCATCAGCAAAAGCCTGGAGGGGGGGAAAATTCCTTATTGATCTCCGAAACATCATTGAAATAAAAATTCCAAATGAATGGAGCAATAAGAGAACCCTGAGGACAGCCTTTATAGACTATTTTTGTTTATTTTAAAGTTTTTCCAACAACGGAGATGGTCCTATTCTCACGATAATAGTACAAAAAATTAACGAAAGAGTTAAGAACATTTAAATATCCAAATTTATCACAAAATACAGACCAATCCGTATTATCAAATGCAGACCTGATATCAACAGATACCATGGCTGTATATGTTTCAGACGTATAAAATTTAATTTTATCAACAACTGGCCGTTTTAGTCGCGGCTCCAGCGAGGCCGTGCGCAAAAAGTAAACAAACCTTCAGGCCAGAACATTGGATTCGTGACGTCACAGTCGAAAGCCTCTCAGTAGCTCTGTTGTTGATGTAGGAAACGTTCATTCCCAAGCGGAAACACAACAGAAGTACAAGAATTTCGGCAGTTACTCATTACTGAATGAGTTTTTAATATTGACGATCAATTAATATAAATAGTTGGTGAAAATAGCACATGCAAAAAAAACTTACAGTTCATAAAAAAAGCTTTGACACAATTTTCAATTGCAAGATCAGTTTAAAACATGAATTTTGATAATGGATTATTCAGTGTTTTGAGAAAAAGTGTGATAAACCGATAAAATTTTGAATTTCAGTTTCATAAATTTCTAATTAAATTTTATGTTAAATACAGCTTTCCACATCACCTTAGAGGTACTGTTTCAGGATGCACTACCCCTTTTCAAAAATGTTATGAGAAGGCGGGTTCCTCAATAGGTCTATTTCCTTCAACTACAAAAGGATTAATATCCTAAAGTTGATAATTTTCGTTTCAAATTTTTAGCTCTAAGCTGGTCATTCTTAATTTTAGTATAATTATTTAAAAATATATTTGCTGAAATGGAAATACATTGCTTTACAATTAGGGCAAAATTATTTTTACATTCATTTGAAACTTCAGGAACAGCATTTAGCAATTCCATTTTTTCAAAAAACAGATGTTCCAAGAGCTGCTTGTGGTTATTGGCTTTTAAAAATTTCTCTTCCAATTCTTTACGAATTAATTTATTGAAAATTTGGTAACTTTCCACCAATATTTCTAGTGTGTATTTAGTAGGCCATTTCAAGCCTCCTCGATCTAGAAGTGATACATATTTACAACCTGTGTCAATTTCATATTCTAAACTTTTTGTTGTAATAAATTTTGATGTACAAAGATCGCAATTTAATTTCTGACTAACTTTCTTAGCAACATACCCTGAAATATAAATGAATGCTGGCATTTCCTCTGGTGATATTTCATCATCAGTAGTTGTGTCGAAAACCTCATACAATTCTTCGTCTACTTCAAATTCGACTGAAGTATCTGAAGTTGCCTCAAAAATTTCTAAACATTTTATGTGAAACTCCCCCTTTTTTCTGAATGAAAATTTATCACATCTACAATTTTTAGCTTTTTTCCAAATTCAAATATTTGAAGGCATGAAACATTATAATTTCCCCCAGACATCTGTCGATACTGCCCAAATCTTGCCTCTAGACTATCTGTTTGAAATTTACCTAATAATATATATTCTGGGGTGTGCTCTTTGAAGATATGATTTACAATATCCATCAATAATTTTGTGGTAAACTGAAGGGCAAATTGTGTCTCTTTAGACAATTTACCACCTTTACCTGGTAATCCTAGTTTTTTTTTTCTTTTTTCTAATGGCAATGCAGATTTTTTTGTTCCAGGAAACAAGCCAATCATAAAATTTGTTCAGGAATACCATACTCATTTGATCTTTACTCCTAATGGAGTCACAAAAAGGATTTTTCAACCTCTTACCTTTCTCAGAATTTTTAAGGTTAAAAATATTCCACCATTTTAAAAACTGATCAATAAATTCCTTAGTTCCCATGGTATCTTTGCCTTTCTCTCCAGCTCCATGAGCTAAAGCAGCACTATTGCTTTCATGAAATATATTTAAGGCCAGTAACACATTTTGTTTTTCAAAAGAAGTGGGATATAAAACTTTCTGGGATAGCTTTGGTGCATTCTTAATCAAATTTGATTTTTCTGTTTCATAAATATCTTTGAGATCTCGGAGCTTAGCTAAAGAGATTTTAGATGAATTGTCAGATGAAGGAAAACATGAAACTTGCCCTAGTATTTTTTCATTAAACCAATTGTTTCTAACAGATTTGATCAGATGAACTGTATCAAATTAAAAGAATAACTTATTATCAGTCTGTACAGGATTTGAGAGGCAGTTTACAAGGTTTCCTTGGCACATCTGGGTGAACATATTTCTATTAATTCTATTGTTGTCAGAAATTAAACATAAAACATTATACTTGCAGTCATTTAACAGTTGTAGGACCTTCAGAGTTTGGCAATAAAGGTCATCAGCTGTTTGATTCTTCATGGGAATTAAGGCAACTATTTCTTTATACAATGGCGTACAAATTTAAGAAAAATTTCGTAAAATGCGAGAAATTTGCAATCAATACGAAAACTATGTTTCAAAATCAGTTTTGGAGAATCGAGTGACAAAGTATCACATGCATATTACAGTGAAGATTCGGTCCCGAGAGCAGTTAGAGGGACCACCAGAAAGGGATGAAGGCGAAAATGGAGTTTCACCCATCCTGTTTCACAGAAAGCTGATAACGAGATGTAACTTTTATGAATGGTTATAGTTTAGTGTGCATAATATTTACATGTATTTTCGTAAGCATAGCACAAGTATTCGGGAAGATATAAATGTTTTTTTTAAAAAATCCCAAATTTTTCCGCATGTGTTTTGCTTATAACATACAGAGTGTTCATTCAAATTATTCGAAATTTGCAGAACACTTGACAATATGTTACAGAAGTATTGTATTAAACTTTGAAGTAAATACGTTGAATACTACAGGAAATATGAGTGTTTGTAATAAACTATTTTTTTACTGGGCATGTGCGAGACGCATCGGAATTTTTCTTTCCTAACTGCAAAGCCAGATATATAGAGGAACTTTTTAAAAAATTCTAGTTGAATCCCATTAAAATTCAGAAAGCTGTCGGCATTTCTGTGAGGTGAATTTCAATTTCTGTTTAAGAGAAGCTGAAGGTTCTTGACACTTATTCCTTAAAATTTATTCTTCGAATGGTATTCGAGAAAATGCAATTTAAATAATGTTTTTAATTTATAAGTGTTCATGGTATTCAGGATATTCAATTTTACTAAAATTCAATGTTACCGTTCGAAGATTCAAATTTAAAAAATATCAGTTTAATAAGAACCATCATCATATAGTTTCTCTTAAAGAGAAATTGAAATTCACCTCACTGAAATGCCGACAGATTTCTGAATTTTAATGAGGTTCAACTGGAATATTTTTTAAAGTTGAAAATAAAGATGTTATCATGAATGCTTGAATAGTATTAGCTTCTTGATTGGCATTTTCTGCTTTTCCTAGAAGTTTTCCTCCCTTATAATTAAAACCCGGATTTACATAAATTTCATCTCTAAGAAGGCAGATAAGTTTTTCATGGGGAGATAACATTTAATTCTTTTTTTTTGAAGGTACATAATGTGATTATTATTGGAAACACTACTTGGGCCCTTCAAAGCATTGGATAATTTTTTATATATACAGGATGAGGTAAAATTAAAATTTTTGAACTACGTATAAAACTATAAGCAGCAGGATAGCAAAAATAAAATTTTGCTGCAAGAAGAAGAAACTCTGTAGAATAAATGTGCTTAGATGATAATGTTAATTTCAGTTGTTCAATTATTACACTGAAGAATAAAGTCTTATCACTGACATCTTGTTGAGAATATGCATCTTTTATCAAATGTATCGCATTTTCTATTTTCTGGTTTGACTTGAGATATCGCTTGGTTTAAATGCAGCTAACCAACTCAACAAGCTATCAAATTTTGTCCATCGATCACATTTATTATGTTCTCCCAATATAAAATGGCAAGATTTGGTCTTTAACAACACAGAATCATGCCAAATTTCTACAGTTAAATCCTTATAAATTTTCATGGAAACAACAATACTAGGACACTGGTTAATGTCTAGCCTGTAACATAAGACGAAATTATCTGTTCTTATATTAAGCCATCCATCACCAAGTTTCTTAGCATACGTTTCCTGAAAAATTTCAAAAGAATTAACGGCACCATTCGGCAAAATTTTGTTCATCTCTCAGTTTCACGGCAGTTATCCGTTCAGATGGAGATTTTCTACTAGTAGATGGCTCATGAGGAAGGTAAGAAGGTTGATTAGGAAATATTGATGGATATGCATCATTGGTTAACTTCCAAATTTTCCTCTGTACTACCAACTCGCTACCGTCATCTCTAACAACACGATCTTCTTTAATAATAAATTGCGAGCTAAAATGTTTTATGCCAACTACAGCAGTTGAACTAGGAATAAAATCTGCCCTATTAATGCTCTTTACCCACTGGTTTTTTCGCGTTTCATCTTTCGGAAAAGTGAACGACGTATTGTTGTAATTAGAATTACAACCGGGAATGCAACATTTTCTTCCTTTGCCCATAATAATTAAACAGTGTTTACTAATGTGGAGCAGAGGTTCCACGGGGGAGGGGGCAATTGAATTGTTAGGAGGAGCAATTCGAAAATGGAGGAAAACCCAAATCGGATGGATATAACACAGCTGGAAGATTTAAGACTAAAGCTAACTAGATTGGAAACAAACTTAAAATCTCTTTGCAGCAAGTATCAAGTGAAAGGATCTCACTAAATTTAAATTATAAATAATTACTAATAATTAAAATAATATAGAAAATATTTCAATAAACTATTTTAAACTTAAATTTCAATTCATTTCATATGTTTTGAAAATTTACTTACTGTGTTTCTCAACAATTTCCTAGTGATTTCTTTCTAAAACCTATGAATTAAATTTTTTTAGTCAAGAATTGAAATTTTGAAAATTAAAAATTATGTATATGTTACATAAGGAGCATAAAAATTTAAGAAAGGCTTAAGTGGGGCATGGCACAAAAAAAGTTTGGGAAACAATAAGTTAAATGAAATAGAAAAAAAATCTATAGCTTAAGAAGTAAAAACATTTCCAATCGGATGCATGCCACTTTACACTATCAGTATATCTGAAATAATTATTTATGAATTGCTTGTTTCATCTTTGATAATGAATAAGAAATTACTGCATTAGATTTATTTTATTTGTGTTTCAAAAGTACGGTAAAAATATGAGCCGTAAAATTTCGTTTTCCAATGCGACGATCCTTCGGTAAAAGAGTTGATTTTCCCGTACTTTAGGCCTAAAAAGGAGATCGACTAACACTAATTTGTACCCATAATTCTATACTAAAATTCTAAAGAAACAAACGAAATTTTTAGGCTATAGTACTCAGATATGCATAAATGATTCTATGAGACGTCTAACTTCAATTAAGGACTCTTTCTTCCAAAACTTCTATATGTATTTTCTGTAAAGAATAGGATCCCATTAAGTCAAAACAGGTACGCATATATATCACAATTCTGAAATTATTAAAGCATTGAGAAGAGTAATTTGTTAATTATTTGCAGATTGTGTAGATTTTTCTGATGAATCATATTTTTAGCTGCAAAAAGTAGTTCGTGGATTTTTTTTAAAATTTTGTCTAGACCTTGATAACTCGAAAACTATCTCGATTTTTTTTCTCTTCCCCAAAGATTCGAGATATCGAGGTTGTACTGTATAAGCAAAATTTCATTTGCTTTTTGTATACTATCCACCACCACCCCTCGTTTCTTATGTATGTGTTCAAGAATTCCTTATACAGTGGAATCTCTCTATAACGAAATCGCTTGGTTCCAGTTGAAAAATTCGCTATAGAGAAAATTTCGTCATACGGAGATTAGAGATTTTTGCAGTTATTTAAGTAAATGTTACAAACCTTTTAGTATGTGCGATAAGTTCAAAAATATTTAATTATGACTTTCAATTAAAAATAAGGTAATATTTATTATAAATTTGTTAAAATTATACTAATTTTTACTGTATAATTAAAATGCTCAAAAGTGAAGACAATTCTCCAATTTAGAGAATAATATGGACTAGTACGGATAAACATAAAATGCGTATTATCACATTCATTTGCTGTTTCCACTCCCGCTCCACCCCGATTCTTGGAATCTTGACCCGTAGAAATGTTGCCCCTCTGTAGAAGCCCAGTTCCCCACAACCCTTATACATTACCCCTCACATAGCATTCTATTGTTATGTGTTATCGCTGGAATGAACAATGCGAGTGGTTCCAGAAACAGTCACGTGTGAGCGATTTGTTTGCACAGAAATTAACAACTTTCTTCAAAAATGACACAAATCGAAAAGATAAAGGCCTGAAAAAATTCGGTATAGGGAGACAACCACTTCGCTATATGGAGAATATTTTGAATGTTTTTTAACATTCCGATTAAAAATTTCGCTATAGGGAGAAATTCGCTGTAGGGAGACTTCGTTGTAGGGAGATTCTACTGTATATGATAATGGTATATTCAGTCATTTTTTTTATTGTTGTATAGGGTGAATACAAAAACTTTCCATTTTCACAAAAATTAATTGCTGGAAAACAATTATGCTTAAACACACATTTATTTTTGCAAATTTTAAACGCTGTAATCGAATTTGTTAGAAGACTGGTTACCTTAATAAATTTCAAAGTGTGCCCTCTTCGTAATTCAAAGGATGCCAAGACTAGTTTTCACCACTTCTGGCCCAACATTTGTTTTATAACACGAGCATCTATTGTAGAAGTCTTCAATACCCCAATATCACTAACTAGTATGAAAAATATCTCAATCTCTAATCAAGCGCTAATAATCTCAATCAAGCGCTCTTTTTCTCATCAATTTCATTGCGTCCAATATTGAATTTAGAATGATTACTTATGTATATAGACCAGTTGCTTCATCTATTCGTCTATAAATAAAATCTTTAAAAATAGAACAGGGCAAGTATACAAATGTTACGTCCCAAGTAAAAAAATGAGCAGAAAAAACCTTTAAAAAATGAGATTTTACAGGTATTTTGAAGGTTTCTTCAGGGATTTTGAAGGAAAATGAAAACTGCAAGTTTCCTTCAGGAATTGTACAGTTTATTTAAAGATTTCATGAAGGCTTTTTAAGATTTCTAAATTACCATTCAGGTATTCTGAAGGTCTCTACAGGTATTTTAAAGGAAAATAAAAGCTGCAGATTTCCTTCAGGAAATGTACAGTTTACTAAAGGATTTATGCAGGCTTTTTAAGACTTCTAAATTACCATCCATGTATTCTGAAGGTCTCTACAGGTATTTTAAAGGAAAATAAAAATTGCAGAATTCCTTCAGGAAATGTACAGTTTATTAAAGGATTTATGCAGGCTTTTTAAGACTTCTAAATTATCATCAAGGAATTTTGAAGATCTCTACAGGTATTTTAAAGGAAAATAAAAGCTGCAGGTTTCTTTCCAGAAATGTACAGATTTTTTGAAGGTTTCATACAGACTTTTTTCTACAAGTTTATAGACTTCAATTTACCTTCAATGACTTAACAGATTTTTTAAAGCAGATTTTACTTCAGGTATTTTGAAGAAAAATGAAAATTGCTTTGATGCATAACATATAAATGCTTTTTTAAAATTTTATTTGGGTTTCATACAGATTTATATAATATGGTATCTAACTCGGATTCAAGCAGCTTTTATATATATATATCGTTTCGTAGGAAAACTAAGAAATTAAGAAAAAAACTTTTTTGTTTAAAATAAAGAAATAAACGAAAAAAATATTTATGTGTGAAATACCATATTCAACATTATAAAAAAATATTAAAAACATATTAAGCATTATAAAAATATTAAAGAAAGAAACTTTTTGGAAATAATTTTCTATCGCTTGTCCATGCATGGTCTAATTGCTTAGACATGTAACAGTAACCTGTTGTCACTCATATAAGCTAACTTTAAAACACATTACGTGTTCTGGCAATATTTGATTTTTACACCACTAGACGGCGCTCCTAGAGGGTGAAATTAAAACTTAAATAGATTATTTGACACAACCTTTCCAAATTCCTATCGGGTGTAGGGGATAGCGCACTTGTCTGTCAGCTCTAGGAACGCGGGTTCGAGCTCCGATTCGGCGGAATTATATGTTTCGTCGTACAAGTAAGTTACATTAAAAATAAATTAAGTCGTTAAATTAATAATTAAGACTTGATTAATTATGATTCCTAATTAATTCACAATCCAGATAACTCGAGGCACGATGAAAAACTGTACTTTGACGTCAGAAGAAAGGGGATGTAAAAAGGGGGAAAACTTAACTGTAACTACAAATTTTTTTTTATCTGCAACTATTTTGCATAAAATCATGCAGGTAAGACGCAGGTTTGTTTTTTTCCACCTGAAAAAGTAAACAAAAAACCTTCAGGAAAATTGCAGGTATTCCGGACAGAAATATGAAGGGAATATGAAGGTTTTTTGTCCCAAATACCTGCAGTTTTCCTGAAGGTTTTTTTAAAGGTTTTTTGCTGACTTTTTTATTTGGGGTTATTATCTTCAACGGTTATCTCGTGATAATATTTTGATAACAGAGATATTGTTCCCCTGTATAAAACCCAAAATTAAAATTTTCCTTAAATACTATATTCATTCTCAAAAAAAAATTATAATAAGTAATAAAAATATTTTTATCCATTTTAGCTGATTTCCTGATTACACAATTTTGGACGCATAAGCATGCATTTCAAAAGACGATCATTTCACCTTCAATCAGCCACTGCAGAACAAAGAACGAACGCTGACGAAAAAAGTAACATTCATTTTCCCTGGAAGGGACTCCTGCTGGCTACAGTCTCTGCAATTTGCTATTCTATCGATGCCGTCTTTGTCAAATCAATGAAGAACTTGCATCCCATTCACCTGGCACTCTACCGATTCATAGCAATATTTTTCATGTGTATGCCTGAGGTTGTGAAATGTGGCCAGAATCCGTTTGGACCAAAAGATGTCCGCTTTCTTCTTCTTCTTCGAGGAGCACTTGGAGGAATTAGTCTTTTCCTTGTTTACACATCTTACCGTTTCCTACCACTTGGAGAATCTTTCATCATAACTTCCAGCATGCCAATTTTCGTGACATTTGCCGCTTGCATATTTCTCAAAGAACCGTGTGGTATCTTTCAGTCTGTCCTTGTAGTTTTGACTGTCACAGGGATAATTTTTACCACCAAAATACCGAGCCGTTTGATGGGAGAAGAGGTGATATATACGACTGAAAATATTTATGGCATTCTAGCAGCTGTTGGAGCACTTTTAGGCAGAACTTGCATGATGCTTTGTATTAGAAGAGCAAAGAAAGCTCACCATTCAGTAATGATGTTCAATTACAGCTGGGTGTCCCTCCTTGAAAGTTTGGTCATATTACCAATGTTGATAGATTTTAAATGGCGCAGATGTGGCATACATGTATTTTACATTATGTTAATTGGAGTTATCAATTACACTTCTCAAACACTTCTCACCTTATCTTTAAAGTGTGAGTTAGCAGGACCTGTTTCGACCATAATGGCAGCAGTATATATTATTCTAGCATTTCTATGGCAAACATTCCTCTTTCATGACATTCCAGACTACTTCACAATTACTGGTGCTGTCATTGTCGGATTTTGTATTACATTAACAAGTCTGCGGAAGTGGGTTTCCTCTCTTCCTGAAACTTCGCCACAACGCCAGAAGCTGACTTGGATGTTGGTTTGACCCCTTGATAGCTTTGGACTAATCAAGTACGTGCACCACATTGTTTTTTTAAGATTAGGAAGTAAAATTTGTGGAATATATAAACAATCAATGGACAAATAGTGAGACTTTTAGCTGAGAATCAAAGCAAAACTCCATTCATAACAAATAATGCCATTTAAGTAGAAAGTAACGAAAATTAAACTGACTAGGAGTTAAAAAAATAATAACGCCTGAAGTTTGTTAACTTTTAAATAATGTATCTGAAATAAAATATGTCCGAAGGTAACTGAAAGGACTACATGTATTTTCATGCAATAATTGTTGAATGCAAATTTTTGGCGCCACCTCAAGGATGAGAAGCAGCCAAAGTGGTAGGAAAAAAGGGTTCATGATAAACATAAATAACAATACATCATTCTAAACAAATATTCCCAGAAAGCAACTTAAGGTTGGTAAAAGCGAGCTTGAAATATAAAAAAATCCCTTTTTGGCAAGCTTGATGGCAACGGTAGACTCCTTTACGCTAATGTTACAAAAGTAATGGAATATTACATATTGATCAATACAGACGTAGCCAATGACTTTATTGTTTCTACACATTGCAATATTTACGCCGTGATTCTGTTTTCATGTCATTTAATTTTTTACTATATCAAGGTTTTATCATTCCATTCACCTTTTCTTTGGCTCATACTATTTGCCAGCAATCTTAATCTTATAAATATCTAATAATTATCTTAATTTAAATAAAAGTCAATGTGGCTACGTATGTATGCTCCACATCTCCTCCTAAACCACTGCACTGATTCAACCAAACTTTGCACACATTTATTTAAGAAAAGAGAAAGGTTACCTTCAACTCTTCAAACCCTAAATGTTGATTAAAATTTTTCACTTAATTAAAAATTAAGCAAGGAGTTTTTCTGCAATATCTTTCATTTCCATAAATTTGTTTCTCTCATTTTAATATATTTTTTAAAATTAATTTTAAGCTGAATTCGTAGCAATATTTTTGTTGAAGAACAAGAATAATTCGAAGAACTGTTTCCAGAAGGAAGAATGCTAAAAGAAAATTTTAAAAGTAGACGATTCACAACTTATATCGGAACCAACTATTGATTTATTTTCATGCTTTAAATTAATGAATAATTAACTAGTTCATTTAATTGTTTCAAAATATTCATTAAAAACTTTCTTTTACTTTAGTAATTGTTAACAAAATTCGAAGTACCTATATAACAAATAATAATGTGTAGAGAAAACGGCTGTTTTTAAAAATCGGTTGTTTCGATTGATATTTTCATTTTAATTAAAAACATTTCAGATCAGAAAAGGAATTTGTGTATTATAATATTTAAACAATAATAATTTTTACATTAAAAATATTAAACAAGAAAAAAATTTAAATCGCGGAGCAAAGCCAGGTATATCAACTTGTTTACTGTATAAAAAGTGGAAGTGAGTGCGGTTGATAGGAACTCATAGCTTCTTAGAAATTCTTGCTGGCAAAAAAATTTTAGTATAAAAGTTGTTCGTTATGATAAGGTGATAATTAGCCTAATTGAATTTTCCCCCTATCTTTAGTCGTAACAAAGCTATGGGGGAATGATAAGTTGGGGAGAGGATTGAAAATGGCTTTTTAGCACATAACTTCTAAGAAATTGTGGCTATCAAAAAAGTTTCAATACTAAAGTTGTTTGTTGTGATAAAGCAATAATTCGCCTAATTTTAATTTTCTTTCTTTTTCAAATGTAAGGGAATTGTGGGAAAATGAAATTTTGAGTCCAACACCATTTCCACCCCCTTTGAGATGGTTAGCCCATCTGCGAACTCGGACGAGATTTTCACCATCCTTACAACATATCCCTCGTCAGTTAAAATCTAATCAAAATTACTCTAGTTATTGTATTTACAAAATTACACGGCCAAAAGCGTTATACATATATGTTTCTACAAATAATAATAAGGCAAAGAACATATCGCCCTCTATTCGCATACGGATTGGAGATGCAAGACTGAAAGCGGGGGGGGGAAGAGACTGCAAATGACAAGAGATTTCCAACAAGGGATAACATGATTAGGTTAAAAGGCACTTTAAGTTAGGGGGAGGAGGGAAAAGAAAGGAAAATCACTTTTCAGAACATAACTTCTAAGTAATTGTAGCTATCGAAAACGTTTTAATACGAAAGTTGTTTGTTATGATAAGGCAATGATTCGCCTAATTTAAATTTTCTTTCTATCTTCAATCTTAAGGGAATTATGGGAAAATGAAAATTTCCACCCCCTTTGAGCTGGATAGCCCATCTACGAACTCGACCGAGATTTTCACTATCCTTACAACATATCCCACGCTGGTTAAATTTATATCAAAATTACTCCAGTTATCGTGTTCACAATATAACATGGGAAAAAGCGTTATATATATATAAATTTTTTTACGAAGGGTGGTTTTGGGTTCTAGGGGTCATGATCGGTGAAGATCGGTGCAGAAATTTTCCGAAAGCCGTGTCATGAGAACCATTGAAATAGGAAGAGTTCCTATAAGGAATCTACCTAAAATCTAAGGAGCTAAAATCGCTTGATCACAAAACCATTCATGATGTGGAAATATTCACAGAAATAAATTCACCTTTAAGAGCGCGTGTTATTAAACAGAGAAATTTAAACCTATGTAGCTGCTTATTCTCTGGCGTGCTTTTGCATTTTAAAAGATATTGGAATAAACAAAAGCATTCGTACAAATTGTGTTTAAAGTAATTTTCAACATTGATTGAAAATAAGAGAAAATGGTGTACGGAAATGGAAAAGGTGTCACTGAAAAGCTATCTTTTTAAATTTTAAGATGGTGTAAAAATAGCTTCTGTGCGATAATAGGTTTCAAACTTATGGTGGAAAAACGTTATACTTTTTCACCTTCTTTTTTCACCCCCTTTTAGAGGGGCTAGCAACTTTTTAATAGCATAATTAATCCTTCTAGGTGCTAAGGAACATTTGTGACAAATTTAATCCTAATCCGTCAAGGGGTGTGGAATTAAACAGGGTTCAAACACGCTTACAAACAAACAAGATAGTGAATTATATATATAAAGATTTTATCTATTGCAATTTTACTGATTTTAAGTTCTATAAAACCATATTGATTTACATATTGAATTACATTATTATTATTAAACCACAGAAAAATATATTTATTATTATTTTCCTAGTGTTAGTAATAAAGAGCTAGAAGGAGGAGTAAACTTTAGGGTCTAGTCCCATCTTGTGCAAGAAAAGACCTCTCTATCTCTCAAACATAATAGAAAATAATTATATTAATTATGATAAATTAAAGAGACTTTGTGGAAAAACAGAATTATGTTTAAAAATAATTTGCCATTTCCAATAATCCAGACGGTCAGGGAAAGGAGTTTCCCCACTCTTCAATGAATCGAAAACAAGCTGACGGTCAGAATGCGTCAAGGAATCCATTTCTTTCTTTCATCATATTTTTATGACACCTGAAAGAAGAGGAATTCTTGGGGAAGAAACACTCCATCAGAAGTTCTGTCCTTTCAGAAGCGGGCTCAAGGCTATTGGCACTATTGTTCATCATGAAATTAACTGATTTCTGAAATTTATTGAACTCTACTTCAAATATTCTTCCGAATTTCTCGTAATAATCAGTGCAAAACTTCGTCTAAGAGTCCTTCTTTGCCTCCAAAATTACGCAAAGTTTAAAATTCCTCAAATGGCTTGTTTAACTTGTGTTGCTGATGTCAGATCATCATCTCACGCGTTTTATTTTAAGTCGTTAAAATTATACAGTGGGTGGTGTGTGTATACAAGAAAATCGGGGTTTTAAAACTTATATAGCATCGGTACTTTCAATTGCAATAGTAAATCTCTTATAAAATAAGAAGCAACGTCTACAATTTTTTCCTCCACATGGTAAACACGGGAACATTTTGTAATTTGTGCAATACATTCAATATTAAAATCTTCCCTAATTTTCATTTACAGTTATAAATCACTCGTAAGATGAAAACACCTCCATTTTTCCCTACAAATGTTGTACATTAGATCCTTTGGTCATAAGTACATGTCCAACAATTAGCCAAGTTCTTTCTATATTTAAGGTATCCGAACACGTTCGGAGCAATTTTTTTAAAAATTGTTATATAGGAACACTATAATATGTTTTTTAGATTTGAACTTTATAAAGATTAATAATAGAGTGTTATTTTTGAGAATAAATTATTATGAATTTTCAAAAAAACCTAAATTTGTGCTGTTTTTTAGCGAAAATTTTCAAAAACTTCAAACATGCTAGAGGTCAAAGTTTTGTAGTAATTCAAATAAAACTAATACTAAAATAAGCTGTATACTATGGACTAGTGCTTGTGCTAGAATCTTAACATTCTTTGGATAAATAAAAATTTTAGAGCTAATCGAACAATCATTAGAAGATTATCACCAAAATTTTCATGTCATTTTTCAAATAAAAGACCATAACTGAAAAAATGTTGTTACAATATACATTATTCTAGTACTTTCACTAGAGAAACATTTGAAGAAAGTGTTCACAAAATTTCAGAACAATCGAATGATAATATCTTGAGTTATCATGTTTGAAGTGTGAAAATTATGCATAAAATCTAGTTTTGAGAAAAATCAAGTTTTAGTTTTGTCACACGGTTAAATTAGGTATCTAAACTTTTAAAAAAAATCCTAAAAATATACTAACATCGTATTAACTTGAAAAATTGCAGTTTAAAAGAATTTTTGACATGTTTCTGTCCCTTTAATTGACAACTTTCGGTTAATTAAAAACCAATTCCGGTTTTCGATTTGTTATAAAATAATTAATATCTCATCTTCTAATTAACTTACCGACAAAAGTAAATATGTTTTAGAAAGGTAAATAATGAACTATACAAAACATCAAAAATAAAAAAAATTGAAATTTTGGCCGAAAATCTACTTTTCAACGTGTTCGGATACCTTAAATCAGAAGGTCTGGAATAACATTGTGACAGCTGCTTCAATTCTGTGTCGCAAATCAGGTAAGATAGTAAACACAATATGCCTGATGATTTTCAAAACTCTGCCTAGCCTTCCTAACAGACATTTTGGGACTACCACTTAGGTAGGATTGCTTGGCATTTCAACAGTTCCTTCTGATAATCTTGCTCATTCTATGCTTCTTATAACGCAGGCACCGAATGGTTTCAAATTAATTATCGATAAATCCACCTAATGACTTACTAAATTGTTTATAGACAGTACTTTGAACTGTAATATCAGATTTCATCTAAGCGAGTTACCAGTGTCAAAACTTGGCAGCATGGGGTCCTCCGAAAAATCTTTAGGGTGTGGCCGTTAGAAAATTAAACTCATCATATCAATAACTATTAGTAATGGTACATCTTTTTTCAGATGCTTAATGACACTTTAAAATACTGTTGGCTGATTTTAAAAGCACTTTAATTTAAAAAATGTTAAGGAAATAACTCAGTATTTATTCATATTTTAATTTGACATACCATTTTTATATTATTTAGTTATTTGTTTGTTTATTTTGTAAATGAACAATATTTTACAATTAATTTGAAATTGTTTATTGTGATTGTGAGCTTTGATTTCTATCTAATATCTATTTACTTCTTCAAAATCCAACCTTCGAAGAAAGGATGTTCATTTGACAACATTACACAACCTCTTTTGTCCGTGGAATTCCACGTCATTTTTTATTAATTTTAATTTTGAAAATGAATGCTCGGCACTAGCCGTAGTTGCGGTATTTGTCAAAGTGTTGATTGTATAATTACATTTCTTTCTTTTTTTAAGTCCATCAAGGTGGTATATTAGCAGCGTTTATGCGCTTGTGTAATTGTAACATGATGGATCAGGGGCCCTTAAGAGCATAGGTTCTTGGCATTTTGGCAGTCCTGACACCCTATAGACACGCCACTGCTAACTGTGAAGCATAAATGTCCCGTTTATTTGGCCGTCACCATATTTGATGTGGTGCTATTGAAGGAACAGCGTAATTTTCATTTACAAACATGCAAAAAATTAAAATTCTGAGAAAAGTCGGGAAAATTTTAGTTTTTATTCGACTTTTAAAAAGAAAGTTGCATTACAAGGCGCAGCTTGTTTTAATAGTAATATTATTATATCAGACTAAATAAATACAATTTCAATATTTAATAGCGCATTCGTTGAAACCCGAATTTTAAAATCATATGCAAGTGCAAATGTAATAAAAACAGTTTTCAAAAACGTATTTTTTTAAAGTGCGAAAAAGTAGAAATTATTTTTAATTATTTTAGTCTTAAATTAATAATTCATTATTATAAATATTATGGAATCTGTAAATATTTTTTTTAGAAATTCACTACAAGAAAGCCTCATTCATATGTAAAAAAATATTTGATTAAATAAATCGATGGATTGGCAATAAATTTCTAAAAATATTAAAATGGTGTATTGTCATCCAGAACACAAGCGCGTAAAAAATTTCGAAAGTCCAGCACATGAGAAAGTGAGTGAAAAATTGGTCACAAAATTCAATCTTTACAAGCACCTAAATGAACTGTGAACTTAATATCTATGCAAAGTTTTATTTGCTTTTATGTATACAATCCACCACCACCCCTCATTTCTTATGTATGTGTTCAAGAATTCCTTATATATGATAATGGTATATTCAGCCATTTTATATTGATGTGCAGCGTGAATACAAAGACTTTCCCTGTTCACAAAAATTAATTGCTTGAAAACAATTATGCTTAAACACATACTTATTTTGGTAAATTTTAAACGCTGTAAACGAATTTGTTAGGAGACTGGTTACCTTAATAAATTTCAAAGTGTGCCCTCTTCGTAATTCAAAGGATGCCAGGACTAGTTTTCACCACTTATTGCCCAACATTCGTTTTATAACATGAGCATCTATTGTACAAATCTACAATACCTCAATATCACTAACTAGTTTGAAAAACACTCAATCAACACCTAAATTCCCTTTTCCAGAGAAATAGTCGATTTGGTCCCATAGAAGCACAAAACGCATAGCGCTCTTTTTCTCATCAATGTCATTGCGTTTAATATTAAATTTAGAATGATTACTTACGTATATAGACCCGTTGCTTCATCTATTCGACTATAAATAATATCTTTAAAAATATTGCAGGGCAAGTACAAATATGTTACGTTAATATCTTCAATGGTTATTTCCCGATAACATTTTGATATCAGAGATATTGCTCCCCTGTATAATACCAAAAATTAAGATCTTCTCTTAAATACTATATTCATTCTCAAAAAAAATTCTAATACGTAATAAAAAAAATTTTATTCATTGTGAGAGGCCACACGCCGTTGTAGCTCTAAGACAGGACAAAAAGTTTCTGAATTCATTCTAATTGTATTTTTCGTTCTAATTTGCTTTTTTGTGTTTCATATTAAGGTTTTATTAATGTTTATTTTTTTTATAATTTTTAACTTAATTTTTGAAGTTCTAATTTTGTTTTCGTGTATTCTATCAGAAGAAGCTGCATATGCGCTTTTCTGTATAACGCAAAAGATTTTTAATTAATTTTTAATTCAATTTCTTTTAATATTTAATTTAATTTTCGTTAAATTTTATCAATTATAACTGTTACCTATGAAGGGGATTGTCACAGTCGATGACTGGGGATTGACCAACTAACGTTTATTTAAAACCAAACAAATACCTCTAGACACTTCTGCAGAATTTTAGGGGACAACCAAGAAGCATATACAAGGGAAAATAAAATAATACAGAACTAAATATACAATGCAAAAAGCAACTACAGCAGGAAATATAAACAGGAAACAAAAAAAGAAGGAAAGGGTATCCCCAGGAAAGGCTACTTTGTTAGACTCTCAGACAAATGATCAGATTTCTGATCTACGTGGATCATATTGGAACTGACTCCGTATGTGCAAATGCGATGCTAAGTTGCAGTAAAGACTGTAACCAATACGAATGCAAATTGTGTCGTGTAAAAATTATCAAACAGAACAGTGACTAGTTTGTGAGTAATGTGGATATATTTTAATGCAATAAAACATGTAATATAGATATATAAAGTTTATTTATTAAATACTTCTGGCACTAAGATATTCCGAAGATAAAGACAAACATCACCAAAAAATATAAGCTGATCTTATCTTTATCTTCTATCTTCTTCTTCTTCTATTCATCACAACTGCTTAATGTTTAAATGATTTCGAAACATGGACCTTCCTTTTTGCAAATATTGGATTAACTCTTTGACCAAACAGATAAAAACAGCTGCATGCCTGAAATATAAACCCAGAAACTTTCAGATATGCGTCTCATTCAGAATTTGACGTTATAAGAAACTAAGATAATCTTTTGATGAAATGTATTGGACTTCTAATTTTGATTTACTTTAGATTTTTCTAATTACCGCTGTTTCTTACTTTAAAGAACTTAAACAGATGTAGGATTTGATGAGATGGTACACTTTATTTAAAATATCCACGAATTCACAAAATTTTGGTAAGTATTATTAATTTTTTGTGTCTGATTTAATATGAAGATTATATTATTTTGTAATAAAGTTTTTTAATATTAAATAATATAAAAATTATTATTATGTCAGGAAGATTTTTATTCTCAGCTGTTATAAAGTTTCCTATAGCTATATCAGAATCTTGGAGAAAAGTCTTTATTATTCTAAAAATTAATATCAAAAATACTTAAAAGCGGAAAAGATTTTAGGAAAGAAAGGAAAGAAAAGATTTGAAGAATTGAAAAGAAAGAAAGAATGAATTAAAGAAGGAATTTGCGGAAAAAATTCCGGTTAAACCAAAGAATGAATATTTTGCTTCTTTTTTTTCCCTTGGTTATATCGTGCTGAGTTTTAATTTCTTTATTTCATTTTGCGAAATCGTAAACAAAATCCTCTAAGATATTGAGTTCATTAGGAAATAAATATACTCATATCCGATCATAAATTGTTGCTATATTTTAATTCTTTTGATCAGAATGTTTGATTCAGTTAACATATTGTCGGATACAAAATTTTAATGTTGGAATCAAATGCATAATTTTCAAAAGAAAAAAAGTTGGCCCAACCTGTAAATAGATGACGCGGTCAATTACGTCATGTGACGTCACTCAGTCAGGTACGTTGAACAGTCTTCCACCTGTGTCGTTTTCATAAACTAAAGGTTCCAAGGCTACTTGAATAATAAAGCTATACCAAATTGTACATAAGAGTTCAATTGAAATTAAACACAATCAGTATTCCCGGCCAACAAGCTGGTCGGCAAAGGCGGCTATAAAACTAAAATATATACACTCCGTAATAAATAAGAACAATATATGGTTCGGCATATTTCTATAGCTGGATATCTCAGGAAAAATTATGAAAATTCGATGGAAAGTATATACATCGTAAAATGATTAGTACGTTTCCTCAGGTAGAGAGTTTCAGCGGATCGACGCTGGTTCAGTTACATTGCTTCTGAAAACTAGTTGAGCAGATCATCTTATCATAGTTCAGCTTTAAATTACGAGCCTTGTGGGCTGTGGGCACTTTGAGTCTCCACTTGAAGAAGGGTGAAGGTTGAAAAACAGTTAACTTGACCACATTTGAATATCCTGATTATAACAACTATATCATGCAGTGGATTCGATGACGATGCTCTTTAGGATCTTCCAGACAAATCCGTGACTGGAAGAATTCAATTTTTCTCATAAATGTCCTTCCTTGGCGTTTCTACATTGAAATTCTATTTTAACCCCTTCAGAATCAGCAGCTTTTTTTCATCTTTAACTTCAGTTCTGTTCCGCATCCTTTTTCTTATTTTTTATTTCTTTATTACTATTACCATTTTTTTGCAATTTCCATTCTTTATTCTGTCTTTTATATTTATATTATTTTACTCTGTTTTATTCATTTTACATATTGTGTCTTTATTTCTCTGCATGTTTAGACTCTATCGCCTCCACCAAGGTAGCACTACTTATTCATTTACTGCTTGCTTGACGTCAGCAGCAGTTTTCGCTCGCGTCGTACGTCACGCGCTGATAGCATTCCTTTTTTTAATGACAGTGTCGTACCCCGCTCAGGCAGACACCAAATATCTTCCTTCGCCAGTCATTGTCTCCATAACCCGGAACACATTTTATCTTAACTGCAACAACCGTTCTCAATTCTTATATTCTGATGAGCTCAGAAACCACACGCCTACATTTAGTAGTGAATTAACTGAATATTGTATGTATTTTTGTATATAACAGTTAATTGGTGCAACAGAGCATCATTCATCGGTATTCTTGGTTTCCAACAACACCAAGTTTTAAATACTCATACAAGTATTTTACTAAACTTAATAAATAATAAATCAATAATCGTAAATATTCAAGGCAAATACCGAAAATATTTCTAAATGAGATACACCTGAGGAGTCAAAGGACTTAAGATGAAGACTAAAATGATTTTACAATGTGCAAAAAATAATTTCAAAACTCGATCCGTATACTTATATATTCTCTGATATAATATTTCTTCTTTCCCAGAGTGGCCTTCCTTTTTTTTGCTTTTGCGAATTTACAGACTTTTATAATATAAGATGGTCATTGCTGAAAATACCCAAAACAAAAACCAACATTCATTTAAACATAGTAACATTACTTTGCATCAAATATATTGGTGGACAAGTTACTTAAAGGTTTCTTCCAAGCTCATTATCCCCTATTCATTCAAAATTTTTTTCAATCCACTTCAATAAAAGAAAATTGCCATTAAAATGGAACCTTCTGCAAATCAGATTCGTGAATAATAAACCAGTAAAAAACGAAACCTACAAGTAAAGCTTTCATTTTCTTTTCAATCCCATCAAATACATCGTATATTTTGCTTACTGAGTGTAAATTACGAATAAAAATGAACAAAAAAAAGAAGAAAATCAGTTGAAATATTTACAGAATTTAAGAAAAGTACTTACAATAGATTCGTTATAAACTAACAACACCCATTTCAATACAATCTTCTCAGTTATTCAATTAAGCTCTAACTTGTGGAATAGCAATAGTCCTCTCAGAAAAATATCGTCTGCGTCTTCAGCGTCGTGTAATCAATTCAATGAATGTTGCACATGACGAAAACTTCCCAGGCTGGGGATTTGTTCAAGGTGCTTTTGAAAGACAAAATGGGTCTCGACCGCAAATATAAATTATTCACGTCTAAACTGAAAGAAAGGACACTTGGACACTTTTAAGCGCAAAACTTGTGATGAGCAATATGGTAGCAGAATCTTGCTTTGTAGGTGGATGTTTAAGTAAACTTGAAACCATTGAAGATTTGCTATGAACAAGCTGCTAGTACTTTTGATTCAATCCTGGTTTACAAGTCTCTGTTGAAGTAAAGAGCTGGGATGAAACTCACAAAGGGCTTCAGAAAACGAATTTTACATGCAAGTGAAGGTAAGTGACTCAATTTCTCATTTTGTTAAAATGACTTGTTTCCATAGAATCTCGATGAAGTAATAGATTACATTATGATTCTCTTCAAAGGAATTTTAACTAAGATATTTTTTTGTCTTGAGAATTTAATAAATTATGATTAAACATACTAAGTTTAGCTCAACAAATAATAAAAACCATTTTAGATGACCATATTTTTTTACGAATCTCTGTTCTCCAAGAGTTTTTTTTATGTGGCTAATGGCTTGTAGAGTTTTCAAGTATAGATAACTGTATTATTTTTGTAATGATATATCGTCCTGGAATTTAGATTCTATTCTGTTATGGTTTTATTAAAGTGTACTTGAATAAATTCTGCGTTGCTATCCACTTTGAGCTTAAACTAGAGAAACATATTTCCATCCTCTTATAAGGGTCAAGCAGACATAATTTGTCTTCTGTCGCATATCTCATACAAGTTAAATACCTTCATCATGCAGTCACAATAAACGTAACTTCTTCGATAGTTTGTCATCTAATACTAGACCCGTGTCTTACGTTGATCTGCAGACGACTCTGTTCAGTTGCTAGATAATATCAGTATTCCTCTTGTTGATTGACTGAGTCCAGCATTCTTGGCCAAACCCAGGATTCGACAACCCCTCGGCTCTTTTTTACTTTGCTTAATTGTGCATATTTTTAAGTTGTAAATAATATATGAATAGTAAATTAAGTATTACATTAATATACAAGAAAAAAAATTTAATACATTTCATAAAACTTGTTTGCGGCGTTACTAATCCTGTATTAGGCTCAAGTCTTTTATTTTGATGATAGCGCAATTTATCACCAATGGCAAATTAAAAAAAAATCAATGCCTTACTCACCGCGAAAACCTGGAGAATTTGCGTGCTTGATATTCTCCTTATTGCTCC
>BGPR01005309.1:410-18827 GCA_013235015.1 Araneus ventricosus
TTTTTCTTACCAAGAATGAATGAATTACTTATAAATTATAAATATGGCAATGGCTCATGAGTGTGAGTGAAGTAAGCAGTAGATTGTTATTGGTTTGGTAACAGATTTCCATAATCAAAACATGGGTTGTTTATCTTCGTGACACTTGGAAATGTACTTCATGTAACTTCATCATTTAGTGATTATCTTTGTTAATGAACAGAAAAAATGGCCGAAACATTGTGGCGAGAATGTGCAGAATGGTTAATTAAACAACAAGTGATATTACCAGATCACAGAGTTACTTGGCCATCTGCTCAAGTCTTAGATTTAGTGTACACCCTTAGAGACGGGGTGGTTTTGTGCCAACTTCTCAATAAATTAGTTCCAGGATGTATAGATTTAAAAGAAATAAGTTTACGGCCTCAAATGTCACAGGTGTGCATCTTTTTCTTTATGATAGTGGAACTGATGGAATGTTTGTGTTGAAGTTTCATTCATTTGTTGACATGTCACTTATCATAAATCTGTTATTTGCGTATGAAATTCTTTGTTGAATAACATTTTTGTTACTATTTGTTTAAGGCGGTAGCTGCAAAGAATTTTGATCTTGCCGTATTTGCATATATTAGAGCAAGAGAAAAGTTGTAGATACTTTCAAATGCACGGCCCAAAGAAATAACGTACATTTTGTGTGAAATACATTTCAGTTTTTTTTTCGGGCTGAGAATTACTTTGAGTTGCACTTTTGAGAATTCAGAATTTTTTTTAATGTAGAAACAGCGTTATTAAATTTTTGTTGTACAACAGATACGTAGGTATGCAAAAAGATATGTTGTAAAGTATTTGTTATAGAATTCTAATGTAAACGCCTTTGTTATAGTTGCAAAACGACAGAGTTAAAATTATTCTGTTTTAAAGTAAAACTTCATTTGTTGTAATTTTTTTCCCCTGTTATATGAAGTTTTGGTTGAAAGGGATCTGATGAAAAATTATCTGAATTTAGCTGTCTTAGAACACAGTGAACTGCTGAGATTTTTTCTCCGACCTTTTATAACCTATTTGTAATTTCTACAAGTGGTTGAACTAGCCTTTTCCATTCTTACTACAAATCATGTAACTCATATTTATCAGAATGCTTTCTTGAAAATCTCCTGGAAAAATATTCTTCAAATGATGATTATATATATATATATATATATAATCATAATTTGAAGAATATTTTATATACTAATATTTATATACTGAGAAAGTGATCAAAGAGTATATATATCTATATATACTGTTTGATCACTTTCTCAGTTCTGCAAAACATCATATCAAAATAATTATCTGCTGGAAGGGTTAAAATCTCAAACCCAGGTTTTCTCTTATTCCTTTGTTTCTAGTTTGAATATTTTGTTTAATTTTTTAAAACTATCCTAGGCACATTTGAGAACGATTGGGCACGACACAAAGAAGAAGGGATAGAGTGTAATATGGTAGACCAGACTTAAAATAAATTGGTTCTCACTGTGATATATGAGGGACTGATATTATCTACACATAAAAAAATTATTCAGTTTTATTATCACATTATTATTTAATTTTTAAAATATTCTTCTAAGGAGTTGATAGAGTAGTGAATAGTTTTTCTTTTTATATTTAAAAGCTATAGAACCCATCTCATCTAAGGTTCCATGTGTCATGATGGTTTCATTCTTTGCATTCTTTTTCCTTTCTCCTTCTGATGGAAAATAATTATGATTTTGCATAAATAAATGGAATTTAAAAAGTTGCCATCTCTATGTAATTGCAAATCAAGCCACTTAAGTTTGATCTTCAAACTTTTTAAGAAGACAGTTTATTCTGAAAAACATTTTGAAATAATTGGTTTTACTTAAATTCAAATCACTTTTCTTTCATATCATGATGTTTTATATAGCAGTCAAATGAATTTATATTTTATTAGAAACCCATAATATTTATTTCCAGTATTTTGTATAAGTATTCATTGCTGATATTTTATATACTTTTAAGCTCTTTGATCTTTGGGCTTTTTTCCCCATTTATTTATTCATCTACTTGATTTGAATGTTTCTATATTATCTTAATTGTTATTCTTATCTTAACTATTATTAGTCCGTATTATAGTTTAGATAAGTGAATTTTTTTTTATTTTATAAAGCCGACATCCTAATGTTCCTGTTGTGTCCTTCATAGATAATCTGGATATAAATACAGTGGCGTGGCTGCAACTTTTGCCTCCTGGGGAAAACTTGCAACTTGCCACCTTTCCTTTACCAGTTACATAAATCTCAAAATAAAAAAAAAATAATAAATTATAGGGAAAAAACATTTTAGTAGTAACGTAATTCATTGTTTTATGCCCTTGTTCTCTGAAGATAGGTTGCAAAACCGCTCGTCTGCCACCATTCTTTCTTTTACTTATTGGCAATTTGACGATTTTTTTTTTTTTGCACACAATGAATGAGGTAGTGCTGCTGCTCTTCTTGGTTATAAAATTGTTTTCCTGCATGCCTAGTTTTGCCACCCCTTTCAAAGTGCCGCTGCGGTAGATTGCCCATTCCACTCTCCTTTAGCTACACCACTGGGTAGATATCATTTTAAATATTAATATCTTAGACAAGTATACAATGAAGAAATCAAGCCTTTCACTGTGAAGTTAATTTAACTTTCTTAATTTTTAATAACGTAAAGAAGAAAAATTAAAAGATTGGAAAAGTGTAGTTCTTAGTGTATTAGATGGTATTAAGATTAATTCATTGTGATAGTGAGGATAAGTGATACCTGGAATGTAATATTTATTTTGATCTCCTTTCCCCTTGGTTTCATTGTCTGACTTCTGGTGTAAAAACATAAAATAATGGCCAAAATATTGTCTTTGTGGTGCCTCACCTCCCCTAGAGTGATGTCCTGGGCACATATCTCCCCACTCCTTGCTATGTTACTGTATTCAATTGAAATCTATAAGTTGGAACACACTCTTATTAAAATGACACCAAGTCGCCAAAGCAAGATGGATGGTAATTATAAACAAACATGCATCGGTCACAATCGTTTAAAGTTGAAGCTTTTTTTGAACCCATTGCGTTTGAGATTTGTCGTTGCACTATCTCTGTTTTAAATGTAGAATTTCAACAGAACTACTAACTGAGTTCATTGAATGTAAGGAATCTGTTACTTTTAATTATTGTAATGAAGCAGGGGAAATTGTGCTCGCGATGCCTGCAGCATCTGAAGTGGGCAACGGGCAAATTTTTTTAACTTTAAAAAACATCAGCTGCTTCGCTTTCAGCAAAGCGGGATCCTAGTAGCTTCACTAGCTTAGTGAATGTATGGAATCGGCTTCTTTTAATTAAATATTTAATAAATATTTTAAGTTTTATAAAAATCCACGTAGTATGCAAACAACTCAAAATGACGTGATTTAGCGGATGGGTTGCCAATGGAACAAAACTGCTTGATTCCTCCTTCCTGGTAACCATTTTGGCGATGAAATCGCATGTGTTCCAACTTCTAGATACCAATCCTGGATTCATTTTGATGTTCTTTAAATGAATCTTATTCTACATATATTATAAATTAAATTTGTATCAAATTTTATTTTAGAATAAATAAAATATTTATAATGACAACAAAAAAGTTGTTTTAATTGGATCATATATTTCTTATAGATAGATTACTTCAAGTATTAATCATAGATAAATCTTATAATATAACAGTTTCAAAGATATTCTGTGGTTTTTTTTATGGCATTTCTTAGAAATTTCGGAATAATTAAAAAAAAAAAAATGCTGATTTTTCTATATAGTTTTGCATAAATTTGTGGAAATAAATATTTATCTCTGAATTTTCAATTTATAGCAAATATTAAGTTTTTAAATTTCAGTGAAATTAAAAAATTCAATTTTTTTATTGTCTTTTATAGTTTTTATGTCTGAAAAACATCCGGACATTTCTTCAGACGTGTCAAAATGTTTTTGATATTTCTCCATCAGACTTGTTTGAACCTTCAATGTTATTTGACTGTACAGATTTTGGAAAGGTAAATTAATTTTTTTTTCATTTCCTAAATATTTTTATTAATTGAATTGTAAACCTGAAATATGTTTTAAAAGACTTATTATTTAATACTTCATTTAGGGTTTCAGTTATTGAAAATTTCTATAAATTTTATCATAAAATATTTACTAAATTTATATTTGCCCTGTAAAGTACCCCAATACTTATATATTTGTGTTTTAGTGGTGGGGATATTAATGATTGAATTAAATTCTTTCAGTTTCATTAATGTTTGCCCTATTTATTATATATTTTTCACTGTGTAATAAGGTTGAAATAATGTTTAATTATATGAGAAGCAAATATATAAAATATAGTTCATTGTAACTGTTGGGCTTTGAAACTGAAGCATATAGTGGCTTTAAAAAGTATAAATAAAGTTGATGTATCAAAAATTTTGTGTTTTAGTTTGGCAAGAAGACGAAATCACATTTTGTATTATTCCTAAATTCTTAGTTCGTGCTAAGTCACAATTAAAAATGGTTTATGTTAATGGAAGATGGAATATTGTATTATTATTTTTATTATTTATTAAATGAAGGTCACCTTTGCTTTACATGTGTGTGTAATATGATAATATTTCACAAAGTGTTTTCATATTACTAATAACTATCTCTTTAATTAATATCTTAATATACTTAAGAGTGATTGCAAATTATGGTTATGAAAAAATCTTTCCAAAGATGCACAGTAGTATTTTTCTTGCTGTTTCCTTATTTACTCTCTGGTTTGATTGGTATTAATTCACTAGGTCAAAAGTAGAATAACTTATGTATTATAATAATTTATGATAAATGAAAATTCTTAAGTCAAGGAATGCTTAAGTATATAAAATGATAGTCATATAAATATTTTATGCAGTTTTAATAATTTGAACAGAGCATGATTTAATTTTTTCATGTTTTTCTGTTATTTGCAGGTATTGCATACCTTATCTGTGCTGTCTAACTCTGAGAAGACACAAGCATCTGGAATTAAGTAAGGAATAATGTTTTGGAATATTATCATAATAATGACTTTATCTGTTCATATGACAAAATTAGTATTGTTAAATAGAATTTTACAAAAAATGCTACTGGTAAATATGAAAATAGTAAATTCTCTTAATTCAGTTATAAAAATATTTAGTTCATCAAATATTTGAAAAAGTATAGTAGTTATAAAAAGAACTTCTTAGTATTTTCTTACAGGCGTAAATGAAACTATTTGTTACAAATGTATATTTTGCTAAATAATTGTGTAATTGCTTTAACTTGCTTGATGCAGATTTTGGTGAAATGCAAAATTATATGCCCTTCAGCATTTTAAACTATTGCCTGTGTTGCATAAATTAAAAGTCTAATATGTTTTTATGTTTAATTGAAATCATTAATGAATATTTTCAAGTTCAGGTGGCTGTAATTTGAGGTTAAACTATACATTTGAATTTGTTCATAAATATCTTCTAAAATCTAGTAGAGTTGATATTTCCCACAGTACCTAATGCTGCTTAGACATACTAGGATGTCATATTAGGTATTACATTCTATCTAGTCTGCATTTTGATTAAATCAAAGGAAAATGGAGTGACAAATGAAATTTTTACATTTGTATAGGGAAAAGGAAAGACAAAAATTCTTTAAAAAAAACAAACCCTGAATTATCTGAATGCACTTTTTAGACTAACTTTTATTTATTTTATTAATAACCAGTGCTTTAATATTGTCGCGTAGATAAAGTTAGCGTGTATAATTGATTGGATGCATCGAATGAAGACAAAGCCCACTAACCTCAACTCGAGACTTTATTTTTCAGAACTAAATATTACATCTGCTTATATAAAGTTGGCGAAACAGTTAATAATATAGTTACAGTTAATAAGCATAACTAAGGGGTAATTTACATATAAGAAATTTACATAAATGCTATTTTGCATATAAATTAAATAATCGAAATAATAATTGAAAACATAAAAGTCCAGGGATTCAAACCCGAGTCCTTTGGCATCGTAGAGAAGCGCTCTAACCATTCGAAGACATTTCTACATAGGAGGAGTCAGCGTCCCACTGTAATCTGGTCTGCTCCTTGTGACAGGTCTCCTAGGAATCCCGTGCGCTCCTGCGTCATCTAGTTGTTTCTGTGGATCACAGTAGGGCTTCAACCTCAGGATGTGGACTATGTCTTTTTTACTTTGTCGTCTGCTATTCACTTCTATACTTTGTATTTCGTATGTTATGTCAGATAGGCGTCAAGTTATTCTGTAAGGACCGAAGTAGCGTCTAAGGAGCTTTTTGGAAAGTCCCACTTTTCATACTGGGGTAAATACCCAAACTAAGTCGCCAACATTGTAATTGACTGGTCGGTGCCTCTTGTCATACCGTCGCTTATCCGCTGCTTGGGCGTCCAGGATGTGTAGTTTCGCAAGCTGCCTAGCTTCCTCAGACCTAGTGATCAGCTGTTGTACATAATTATCAGCATGATTTTCTGTGTCATGTGGAAGAATTACGTCGAGAGGAGTCTCAATATCTCCGTCATGTATGAGAAAGAATGGGCTAAATCTGGTGGTGTCTTGTTTTGCCGAATTATAGGCGAAAGTCACAAAGGGTAGGATGGTATCCCAATTTCTTTGTTCGACATCTATGTACATGGACAGCATATCTGCCAATGTTTTGTTGAACCTTTCTGTTAAGCCATTCGTTTCTGGATGGTAGGTGGTCGTTAGAAGATGGGACGTCTGGCACAATTGATTGATGTCTTTTACAAGATTGGATAAGAAGGAGCATCCTCGATCACTTATCATTTCTCTAGGGGCACCGTGCTTCAGTATGATTTCTTCAACTAGAAATTTAGCAATTTCTGTTGCTTCAGCAGTTGGTAACGCTTTAGTAACTGTGAATCTTGTCAAGTAATCGGTACAAACAATGATCCACCGGTTCCTGTTTCGTGTAATCGGAAAGCGTCCAAGATCTACTCCAATTTTATTAAATGGTATATCAGGGGGTTTAATAGGATGGAGTTGTCCTGATGGAAGTTGAGGTGGAGATTTTCGTTTTTGACATTCTCTGCAATGCGACATATATCGGCGTATGCTCCCATATAATCCTGGCCAACAGTACTTCCTCCTTATTCGGTCATACGTTTTGGCAAATCCGAGATGGCCGGAAGTTGGAGCATCATGAAGACTCTTCAAGACATCACGGCAGAGTTGTTTCGGTACCACCAAAAGCCATTGTTGTCTCATAGGATCATAGTTTTTTTTGTACAGCACATTGTTTCTCATCTGATAACTTTGGTAACCGTCACCTTTCTCGAAAGCTCTAATTATGGACTTCAAGTGTTTATCTTTTAGCTGCTCTTTTCTGTAATCTGTGATAGCTGCAAGGGAAGGAATTTCATCACAGTTCTCGACTACTGATTCGAAAAGAGTCTTTCTTGACAATGAATCAGCATCGGAATGTTTACGGCTGCTCTTATAGACAATGTTGACGTCGTACACCTGCAACCTCAAAGCCCAGTGTGGAAGTCTTCCGGAGGGATCCTTGAGATTGGCTAGCCAGCACAAAGAGTGGTGATCCGTTACTACGGTGAAGGGTCTTCCGAAGAGATATGGTCTAAATTTACTGATAGCCCAGATGACAGCAAGACACTCCTTCTCAGTTGTAGAGTAGTTCTTTTCGGCAGCTGTCAGAGACCTGGATGCGTAGACTACTGGTCTTTCTTTACCGTCTTGGACCTGTACTAATACTGCGCCAATGCCATATCCGCTAGCTTCCGAGTGTATCTTTGTTTCTGCGTTTGGAAGGAAATGTCCCAAAACAGGACCACTGGTCAGTAACTTCTTGAGAGTTAAGAAAGATTCCTTTTGCGGCGTTCCCCATGAAAACTTTGCATTTTTTTTCAATAAATCGTGCAAGGGCTTTGCGATATCGGCAAAGTTTTTGATAAACCTCCAGTAATATGACACAGGCCCAGAAAACTTCGGACATCCGAGACATTTTCTGGAACAGGAAACTTTGTTACGGCAGCTGTCTTTTGAGGATCTGGATAGATTCCATGTTCGTCAACTAGATGTCCCAGTATCGTAAGTTTCTTCTTGCGGAAAGAGCATTTGTTGGAATTTAGCGTTAGACCTGCCTCTTGGATACATTTCAAAACCTTCCTCAAACGAAGTTTGTGTTCTTGGAAATTCGGTGCATACACAATTATGTCATCGAGATAGCAAAGACAGATATTCCACTTCGAGGCCTCGTAGTACCGTGTCCATCATCCGCTCAAATGTAGCTGGGGCATTGCATAATCCAAATGGCATGACTTTAAATTCATAAAGGCCATCTGACGTCACAAATGCAGTTTTTTCCCTGTCTTTGTTGTCAACTTCTATTTGCCAGTAGCCTGACTTCAAATCCATCATGGAGAAAATTTTTGCACCAGCTAGGCAGTCTAAAGCATCATCGATGCGTGGCAGCAGATAGACATCTTTCTTGGTGATTTTGTTCAGTCTTCTATAATCGACACAAAAGCGCCATTCACCATTCTTCTTTTTCACAAGCACTAGTGGAGATGACCATGGGCTGTCTGATGGCTGTATTACGTCTTCTTTCAGCATCCGTTGTACTTCATTTTCAATCGCACGTCTCTCAGTGGCTGATGTACGGTAAGGTCTCTGCTTTATTGGGGCATTGTTACTTGTTTCAATCCTGTGCTTCACAGCATTGCATCTGGATTTTCTTGATTTTTTGTTAATGTCAAAAATGTCACCAAATTCTTCCAATAAATGCAGTAGTTCTTCTTTCTCAAAAGAAGTCAATTCAGCGTCCAAAACTCCTTTTAATTTTTCTCGAGTTATTCTGGACCTGGTCTTGTGTTCTTTAGAATCTTCTCGATCTTCACCTCTTAGGGAACAAATGGCGTCGTTTTCTATAGTTGTCAAGCAGGCTATGTTTATTCCCTTTGGAATCAGTTGGTTTTGTCGAGAGAAATTCGTTACCCATAATTTACAGCGACCAATCTCAACATTAACAATTGACGCTGGAATAGATAACTCTCTTTCGCACATGAGAACTTTGTCACCAATAATTAAAGCCTCATCTACGTCTTCGATATCTGGATTAAGAGTACATGTTTGCTTCGCAGAATTGACTTCAATTAGGTAATCTGCTACGGCAAACAAGGAGAAATCTGATTTGCCTGAAGTTATGTTGTCTGGAAGAATTTCTGCAAGTTGAAGCTCTTCCTATCCACAATCTATGATGGCATCAGTGGCACGGAAAAAGTCCCATCCAAGTACCATTTGATGACTGCACTGCGGAAACACTAGAAATTCAAAAGGCTTCACAGTTCTATTCAAGTTTACTTTTAATACACACCTGGCGCCTCCACCAAACTGTCGCATAGATAAAGTTAGCGTGGATAATCGATTGGATGCATCGAATGAAGACAAAGCTCACTGACCTCAACTCGAGACTTTATTTTTCAGAACTAAATATTACATCTGCTTATATAAAGTTGACGAAGCAGTTAATAATACAGTTGCAGTTAATAAGCATAACTAAGGGGTAATTTACATATAAGAAATTTACATAAATGCTATTTTGCATATAAATTAAATAATCGAAATAATAATTGAAAACATAAAAGTCCAGGGATTCGAACCCGAGTCCTTTGGCATTGTAGAGGAGCGCTCTAACAGGGTTTGTACGCGTCCTTAAAAGTCCTTACTTTTACATTTAGTCCTTAAAAGTCCTTACAAATCCTTATTTTTATGCCCCATTTTTCAGGGATGAGATTCTTCCGCTTTTTTGCTGATTTCCGCTTTTTTTGTTATTTTGGAGAAATTCCGTTTTTTTTAAAAAATCTTTTTTTTCTCTCAAAATTGCATTTTTTTTTTCCTTTTTTTTCCCCTCCCGGATTTCCGATTTTTTTTCCCCCTGCAAAAATTTGCTTTTTCTTCCGAAAATTACGCTTTTACACAAAGAAACTTTCCTATCTTACGTTTTCGAAAGAAAATTCTGGAAAATATGCTGAATAGTGCGGCTTAACTCTACCGGCTAGGAAACTAGCTAATTCATCTTCTACTGATGAATCAACATTATATCTGCAAGCTCTACAAGGATGAACATTCCAACATTCAGTGCCATTCAAAGTATTAAGTACCACCTTTTTGCAGAAAACAAAACCTTTATGGCATATTTTGCAAAAAGAAAAAAAAAAGATTTTTTTGCATGAAAATGTTGAAAAAAATTATTTGAAAACTTAGGTCATCTTGTAGGGAATACCAATATGAAGAAATAAAAAAAACTGAACAAAAACATATAAATAAACTACATAAAAAAAAGAAACTCCTGTCAAAAGAGGCTGTCCCATGTCCACTCAACCGGTACGGAGGCTGTCTTGGCATCAGGCACGGGGACATGGGGCGGCGTTCTGTCAAAAGAGGCAGCTAAAAATATGTGTGCAAATGCTGCAAAAACGCAGAGAATAAGACATAAAAAAAATCTCAAAATAAAAAATAAAACAGATGATTTACCTAGACATTCTAGAGATAATGTAGTCCTGACAACTATGCCAGTAATAAACAAATAGCTACTAATGAAAACTGTGCAAAAACTTTAGCCTCTACTGAAAATAAACTTGCAGAGGATACAAACTCATCCTTTATTGAAGAATCTGTCAAAGATACGAGCCCTCCAAAACAAGGGGGTGAAGCGTGTTAATGGAGATCTGTTACTAACAAAAGCCACACAAATAAAAAAACGAAAGAAAACCACTTCTCTAACAATTAAGGAAATGTTTCAAATAACAATAATGCTAAATGAATCTGTCATTGTAACTGTACAATTTCTCAATCCCTCTCACTTTATAAGGTGCAAAATCATTGTGCTGTTACTTTTGCAAAAATGTATAAAAATAAAACAGAATTCAGTATATGATACATTATTATAATTTATAAAGAGCTAATACACTTTACACAATTGCATGAAGCAAAAGAAATTATTTGTCCTTATTTTTATTTATTTTTTTAGCTAACTTTTATCAAAAGGCTATTAAATATAATTCTTCTCAGACTTCTGTTGGGTTTATATTGCATCTCAATGATGTACAGGTGGTAAATATATTTTAATGTCTAATTTTGTATTTGAAGATGCCCCTGATGATATGTTAAACTTGTTTCTTAACTTTTAATGCGAATGATTTAATAATAATTTAATATTATTTTTCTTATTTATACGTACTGAATTATAAATAATTAAGTTATTAATTATTATAGTGTAATATTTTCATGTTGCATGTTTTGATGTTTTACTTCTTTCGCATATAAATTATGGTACAGATTTTTTGCTCGCGTATGATTTCAGTCTTTTTGCTTTCTTGCCAATCTCTTCCCTGATTTTTAAAAAGTCCTTGAAAGTCCTTACTTTTTACTCTGCCATTATTAAAAAATTTAAAATTTCACCGATTATCGTTTTTCTAATTCCTCCTTCTCGGCGGCTCTAATTTCGGTCGACGTGGCTCCCGCGGAATGGGGTGGGGGTGGGGGGACGACACTGCTCGCGTTCCACGAATACATATCTATCGCATACACCTTGGGAAATAAGGGAGGAGTTACAGATGGCCTTTATTGGTCCATGGTTCCCTAGAAATGATTGTCAAAAGTGCTGTTACCATTTTTAGAACAGTATCAAAGTGATAAACTTTTACTTCCATTTTTTGTCAGTGATGTTTTTAAAACTTGCTAATGATTGCATTCAAAATTTTGAAACCAGAGAATGAAAGAATTGAGAAACCTGAGACTTTATGCAAATTCAACTTCAGTGACCCAAACTTGTATAATGATAAAAGTTAAGCGTATTTAGGATTTGCTGCAGAGCAACTAATAAAAGAAAAGATAAAAAATAAGGAATTAGCAGACAAGGATGTTTTCACTCTCAGACAGTATAGTCGGAAAAACATCATAACAATGATAAAACATTTCATGCAGAAATGTTCTATGAATTACGCACTAGTAAGACCTGTGCATTGATCCACGAGTAATGGCTGGATATCCCGAAAAAGCACAGGAAAAAATGAAAAAGGTATTGATTGTGTTGTCGCAAAATAAACGTATTTTGGAAAAAGATTGTGACGAAATTTTGTTACTCTATGCAGATTTTCTGTTAAATATTGTAAAGCCAAATTCATTTGAATTTACTTCTTTCAATCCAAAGAGTGATTCCCTTGATACTTTTTTACAAACTTATTTTAACAATAATCATTATGAAAAAGTTTGAAACATTATCAAAATGGTATTAAAACTGTCACAAGGACAATGAGGTTTTTTGGTGAACAAGGCCCTGGAAATAGATAATTTGAAAGAAGATTTATTAAGCTGTCTGTGGCTATTTATGACTTAAAAATTACAAAAGAAATGAGGACGGCTGCCACCTCAGCTAGAGCAAAATACATGCAGTATTTAGAAGGTGAAAGATCCAAAGAAAAAAATGAAACAAAACAACTGAAACGAAAAGCTCTAGAGGAGGAAATAGATTTTTTAAAACAAAAGAAAATGTTCCTCCAAACGGACATGCACCAAACAAATGAGAAAGCAAATGATTTAGTTAATGAGGCTGAAAAGTCAAAGGACATAAATTTATTTATTCAATCGCATGAGCTAAGAAAAACAATTTCTGAAAAAGAAATTAAAATAAATACCTTGGATGTAAAATTTAATGAAAAAAGTTTGGAATTAAAAAATATTTAATTTGATTACCAGTTTCATGGGTTTTTTTTCCCATCAATTTACTAAATTTGTAATGTATCTTCAATGTTTTATATTATAATTTATCATCTAATAGGTTGAATTTGCAAAAATGAGACATTTTATTTAAAAATGCGTGCAACAATTCGTTAAGTTTATTCAATTTAGAGGTCCTTATTTTTTGTTTTTTTTTTAGTCCTTAAAAGTCCTTGATTTCCTTTTAAGGAAATGTGTACGAACCCTGTCTAACCATTCGAAGACCATGACAGTATAGTTTTATTTAATAAATTATAAATTTTTAAAATTCTTTTTACCCAATGCTCTGATTAATATAATGTGTACATAATGATTTACTAAGATTAACATAATTATTGACATTGCATGATCAGAAAAGGAACAAAATTTGTTCAAAGAAAATATTCATTAACCAATTGGTTTTTTTACAGATTTTGGTGTGAATTTGATTAATTCATTCTGGAAATCCCAGAAATAAATATAAAATGGCATAATTTCTTACTTTAACAAACTGGAATATTGTAGTTAGTTTTGCCTCTTTTCTCCCTTTTATATTATGGTTATGAAACAAATGTTTGGATATCTTTTTTTGTGTGACCTTGAATAAACTGCACAGGCAGAAAGAAGTAGCAATCATCGGATATTGGGGAGGCAAATTATTGTCTCTTTTGACCCTTAATTTAAGTCTAGTCATCTGGTTTAATTTTCATATCCTCAGGCAAAACTTCGAAAATAACTAGCAAGTTCAAATATTAGGGAGTTAAGTGCTGGGACATAATGCTTTGAGCAATGTCTGATTTTCTTTTTTTAATTTAAAAGATTTTTCAAGTTAAAGATGTTAATATTGATAAAGTAGTTAACAACTCTTATGTCATCCCTGTTAATGCATCGCATATAAATTGATAGGAAATGAATCGGCTGTTAATATTAGGGAGTTATTAATTAAAAAAAAAAATACTATTTTTGATTTAAAAATAGTATTGATATTCTACTGTATATACTGTACTAATGCTATATTTAAATTAGCTGTAAAATTTTCAAATGTTAAAAAAACATAATATTTCATATTTTCATTTCATTGACTATAGCTATTTGTAGAAGATCATGTTATGCATTTTTTTTTCTTTTCGCTTCTATGTTCTGGTTTTAATTTCTATTAGTCATAAAATCAAATGTGTATCTGTCTGTGTGCACACTACACGGCAGACCATTGAACTTATATTTACCAAATTTGGCACAAACATACATTGAAGTGTGAAAATGTGCAAATGTGCAAAAATTGAATTAGAATTTTAATTTATTAAAACTTAAATGAAATTCTGACATTTTTTTCCACAAACATTTCTGAAAATACAAGTAATATCGGAAACAAATTTTATATCATTTAAAAAATTTTCAAAATCATGTTATGTATTTGATACCAATTTAATTTTGTGCAATTTTTTCCTTTAATTTTTACAATTTTTTAAAAATATTTTTATTTATAAATGCAAAAATTTTTTTCTTCCATTGTAAAAAACTAAAGAATGAAGATGTGGCTTATTTTTTCATGTTCTTTGGCAATGCCATAGTGAATTTTTCTTTTTTATTTTATTAAATTCTTTTTGGGATAGTAAACAAAATGCTGTATGATATTTATTAAGTTAGGATACTTATGCAATTCGTTAATTATTATATTAACAAACTGCATAAGTATTCTTACTATTTTTGTTAATTTTTTATGAGCATGTTAATCCAGCTAAGATGCTGTTCAATTAATTTTATTTCAACCATTTTCACTTTTACATTAGAGTTCAAATCTTAGATAGGTGAGATAAAAGTCTCAGCTCTTAAAATATTATGTGTAATTTGATGTGAAAAAAATACCTACCTCAAGAAATCACGTAGAAGAAGCCACACATATATATAATTGTAATGAAACATGACCAGTATTCCTGACTAATCTCTAATAATAATAATAGCAAATGCGTATGTGATGTTTCAAAATACTTCATTTTCTTTTATGGGGTGGGCCAGGACCCCCACTCCCCTGTAAGGGATGCTGTGCCCTCCCATCGGGGCAAATTTTTGTACTTTCAACTAGTAGATAAAGATCTGGTGAGAATTTGAGAGTTTCATCATTACGCCCCTCTCTTTATGCAGCAAGTCGTGTTCCCCTTGTTGGGGAGACTCTAATGCCACTCCTGGTCTTTCAGCTTCATGTTTTACTTTCTTATAAACATTAATTGATTCTTTTATTATTTAAAAATTACTCAGAAAAGAAGTTATATATGTCTTTGATGCACTGTAAAATCTGTGCCTATGGAAAATAATCCTAATTCCCTATCTCCTTAAATTACACTCCCAAACTCATTAAATGTAGCAAAACATACATTTAATGTAACAGAAGGATATAAAGCCACAGTGGATATCATAAGAAACAAAAAAATTCCTAAACATTCATTTTATAAAAATGAAAACATGTTATAAATGTGTCCAATTTACTTAGAGTATTTCTATCCGCACCTCATGCTTTTTCGTTTTGATCTACAGATTGTTGATAAAAAATTATTTTCTCTTTTTAATGCAATGATAAAAGCGTTTTTTATAAAAGTTTTTTTTATATTTATTATTTCATAGAGAACTGTTCCTATCATTAAAAAAGCCCAACTTTGATGCTGCTTGATCTTGGATCATTTTAAAATTGGAGCTAAACTCTTGCACACAAGTAACTGTTTCTCGCAGCAGTGAATTAGATTTGTTTTCTTCTTAATTATGCAAAAATAACAACTATATTTTAGACTAGATGAAAACCCGGCATTGCTCGGGATGTATATTTTTTCATTATACTGGCCTCCTGGTGCCCCCCCCCCCCTACAAATATTGTCCTTAACTTTCTCCAACAAACATAATTCTTTGAACCCTTTCTTGTTGAATCAAAACTTTCAATTATAGCCTTCTTATCACCTTATAACAGTATGGTTCGAATGAAAATGCAAGAAAATTCGAAAAAGAATGTTTATTTTAAACAATTTATAGTTCAATAACTAATACGGCTAACAATAATAATATATAGTTCAATAACTAATGCAGCTTTACAATGAAAATATATACTTGTACTGTATAACTTGGTTACTGCGAAACTTCTAAATAAAATGTTTTATAAATCGGATAAAGAAAGTCAAAATCACCTGAGAACAATTCTCGCTCGAAAGAATTTCGCTGAAGAAGAATGCTCGTACAAAAAGAATAATTTTAACCTCAGGTAGGGGAATTGAGTATAGTACTTCTTTATACACAATGTTTTTTTGTCTCTCCAGAAGAAGAGTATACATACAGATTGCTGGCCATTCCTACTCGTGAGCATCCTACATAGTTCTGGTATTATTTTTATGCCCTCTAATCATATTTTGGTTTAAAAAATGGTATAAATGCAGTAATGTTTTGTCTCCATGGCGCCCCTAAAACTGGCATCTGCAACATCTATACTTAACTTATTTCCCGGTTGCTACGCCACTTTACACTGATTAGGACCATTCAAAAATTTGTGCAATTTAAACGAAACATCACATAGTAAAATGTGAACATCACATAAATAAAAAAAACTAAACTAACATCATTGGATGTTTCAGTGCATGTTGAAAGCTAAGAAATAAAAACGGAAGTTAAGTGCATGCCACAAAATAACACCAGAAGTAAGAAGTCTACCTTAATAAAAAAAAGCAATATTTTCTTAGCTTTAACTGTGGTAAAAAAATGTTAATAAAGGATTTGATGAAACAATATATTTGAATTTATAACAATTAAATCATTATTAGAATTTGAGTTTAAAATAAATTTTGAAACCTTAATTACAGTTAGAGAAAAAAATTATGCAGCAGTTAAATTGGTATCATTAAAAAGATGATTTGTTGCTCTTTAAGGTGACGTAACAATTTTTCGGCGATGAGTATTTCAGAAGTTATAGGCGAAAAACATCTAAAAATAGCTTAATTTTCGTTATATAATTAAATAAATAAAAATCTAATTAAAATTTTAAAATAATTTTTACAGCGTTAGCTCCCTCTTGTGCTAATCCATCACTGTTCCAAATTTGGTCCTTCAAGTCCAACGGTGTGGGTGTGCGTAAATAACCAAAAAACGAAAACACAAACATACTTTCCTCTTTTATATATATAGATTTAACTTAAATGTGACGTGAACAAGTAAAATTCATCGAACAAAGCAGCATTCAGGTATTGGATGATTAAATCCTTAATTTAATCATCCACTTCCTGAAAAAGTAAGACATTGTCTTAAAATAAGCAATGGAGGGAGAAAAATTAATATAAGAACTGATATCTCTTAGATTGATAAATCTTGTTTTAAAAAAACATGTTATGTGGGCATTGCTGCTGTTTATAAATGTAATTATTCATTCTTTGTAAAGTAAAAGAAGGAATCAAGTGAAGAGGAGAATCTGGCTAGATGTTAATATCTACTTTTGGTAATTGTCAGGTGGTTGTCTTTAAAGCAAAGTCATATTGCTTGTTGACTGAAAAAAATAGATTTCTTGAATTAACCTAAAATCGGGTTTTACAGCTCGTAGAAAAATCTGTATTTAAAAGAATGAACAAAACTTCGAGATTTCCGTATCTTAAAACCATGTGACCGAGTTACATAAAGAAGGCACTGTTCTATGTGATTTTCGTTAAAATTAGGTCTTTAGAAACCTCGATTTCTCTACATCCCGCTAAAGCACGAATTCGATAATCTAAACTTCAGTATTTTGAAATTTTTTAACCTGTAAGAGCCCATTGAATCATTCATTTTGAGTGTCGCTGTGGTGGATTTCCAATGAAATAATTGGAATTATAGATTTTTGTCTATTAAAACAGTGGATTTTAGAAAATGCTAGCTTTTAATCGGAATATTTCTTTTCAATCGTCCTCATTTTGTAGTAAGATTTATGACTAGAAACTGAATTGATGCCGGGTACTAATATTTTTTTTTCTTCTATTGGTTTTAAACGAATACGCAATATATTGAATCATCCTCCTCTGTCCAGTTTTTCTTAATTCTGCAAAAATTTCTAATTTTTTTCCCCCAAGAAAATATATATGATGATACTGCTTATTTTCTTTTTTGATGCAGCAATTTCTTTGTGAAGAGTAGATATTTTAAACCAAAGCTTATTTGAATTTTCATTGTACAGTAGAACCTCGATTATCCAAGCTTCTATTAACCGAAATCTCTGTTAATCACAGTGGTGAATCCAGGGAAGGTGCCAGATCTAAACCAGAATTCTTGATTTTATTTAAAATCTACAATTGTTTACTTTAAATTTCCCTTTAAAAATTAAAAACGTAACAACACATTGCTTTCTGGCTTGACAGGCTCGAAAATTTTCCTACTTTTCTCGTCATTCCACTTGTACTTGTACCGTTGATGCAGTCGAAATCATATTTTGGCCAGTTATTTCATTGCATTTTTTATTAAATTATCAAAAGTATTGTAGTGTTCTTTATGATTCTTATTGTCAGGTGAGTAAAGTTAAAGTCTTTTGGTTTATATAGCCATAAGGTTTGACATTTGTCACAAAGTTACAAAATTTTTATGAGTTTTGGCTTATATAGCCATACTTGATTGGTCACGTTACAAAATTTTTTGACCAGCCCCTCCCTCAC